>WJQU01002977.1:0-25000 GCA_029228625.1 Pseudolycoriella hygida
AAGAAACAAAAGATTTTCGGAAAATTTATGACTGTAGGGTCGAGTTTAATGAATATTTAGAGTTCGTTGATATGCGTTGCAATAAGTTTTGAACATGCAATCATTAAATCAAAGATGGTAGAAATCTAAATCCAAAAAATTAAGAAAGTCGGATGGTATTGCCACCAGCAATTGTTCTGCTTATTAAGTTGTCATTTACATTCGGTGGCTCCGCTCTATTACCAATATCGATTCGCAACCATTTTATAGATTATTAATAATGCAACTCAATGATTATTAACTCCTCAACTAATAGTGGAATTTGCATTTCTTTCCAAAATGTTTACTTTGACGGTTTGCAAGTTATGAGATGCACAGCTATTTTATCTGCCGAGAACAGATCGAGATAAACAGTTTTACGTTAGAGGGATAAATCGAGTATATCGTTCTAGGCAGATAAGATTTTGATTGAAGCAAAAAGGCTAGTTTTATTGAATTGTTCCTAAAGGGTAAGAAATTTTAAAATAGGAATTAGGTTATGAGTCCTTAATGTCAGCTTTTCATTGTAGAATATCCGCTTACAAATATGTATTTATGTTTTTGAACAGAAAAGCCACATAAAATAAATATCGGTCAACGTAAATGAACCTGAAATCTTGCATGCGTTTTTTTAGTTAAGCAGCAATTTCAGATCTCCTAGAACAAAAACTCCTCGTAGAGTTCAATATTTTGCTAAATCATCTTGCATTTTTTTATAAGAGTAACGAATATTTTTCAAAAAATATCAAAACTTGATTTCAAAGAAGCCTTTCGATCCAAATATCAGTGGGAAGTTGAAGGTTTCGCGAAAGTGATGTTTTTTCGACACATTGGTACATTCCTCGCCAAAATTGATGAGTTCCGCTCAATAACCTAATTTTATGGATGAGAGTTCATCAATCGCATTCCTACCTTTCATCTTGCTAATTAATTTTCCACAGATACCATGCCAAGAGTCGACTTTTATATGAACATTTTTACCCATTGTCACCACTTTCCCCATTCGGTTGCATTATATGCTACCACGCCGCAGGAAAGTGACGAAAAATCAGATTATGCGGCCTTTTTCGATTCGCACTATGGTTTTCGTTCGGAGGGGTGAGGCTCATCGAAGTAAAGGGCTCGATTTCGTCTTTCAAATGACAAGAGTTCTCTTTATCTCATTACTTATGGAATCAATTCCAGAAATAATTCCCTTTCCGACGATGAAATTCAAGAATTTTGGCAATTTAACTGTAGTCAAATGTGAGGTTGCTGTTTCTATATTTTTGTGCAGATTTGTATTTCACCTCCACTCAAATGGTAGAGTTAATTAATGCAACTAAATAAGCTAAATAAACTAAAGAAACTTTTGGAATAATTTGATAATAATTTGTGCGTAAAATCAATTAGTTAGCAAAATTTTTCGCTCACAGTGAAATCAGCCACAAATTCCAGCGAGCCTTATCTGGAAAACATTCCTAGCTACGACCCTGTCCATCACAAAAGCTCCGAATCCTCAATTTTTTTAATTAAGACGTTAAATGCATTATGATAACATGACTTCAATGGAATGAATTTCTCACAATTTGCATGGTTCCCATTTACAGTTTTCGTTTTTTATGCTCTGGTTATGTATATTTTTTATCGCAGCTTAACCCATTTCTTCATATTTTCAAACTATAGTAAAATTGGGGTTGTTTATGTGTTTTATGATCCATAAAGTCAATGAAAAAGTTTATCAAAATATTTGACGACATTATCGTACCTTGTGTGTTTTTATGTCTAGTAATAATAAACAAAGTTATGTACATAGTAGACACAAGCGCCGCTGGTGAAGTTTGGACGGTGAAGTTTCGGTTTCGTTCGGGTTTGGATTTTTTATTTCAGATCGGCTTCGGTTCGGGTCGGTCCGGTTTGATTCGGTCAGATTTGGATAGAAAGGTCGACTCGTACACCTCTATCTATCATTTAAACATTTTCGAAAAAACACGACCGCCGCGCCGAGGCAGTTGAAGTGTTTCTTTCAGTTGATGGCTCAACTACTTAGCCGAAATTTAAATTCAATTTATTTTTAAAACTCAGTAAGACCACATCATGATGTCATTCTCAGTGAATTGTTTCGTTCCTAAACTGGAAACGGTCAAACAATACCAAAGAACTTCGCGCTCATGCCGGAAATACTGTCATACTTAGATAATAGATGGTAACAATAATAGGTGAGTTTTCTTCTTTTATATTAACATTATACTTTCCCAGGTATTGGTAAAAAATTATTGACATAATAAACAATTGTTATGTGTGTAGGAAAGTAGCTATAGAGTGTAGTCAAAGAAGATAATTTTGGACCCGGTGAATCATCTGTGATTCCCCGATGAATCATATGTGATTCCACAGTGGATCATCTATGATTCCCCTGTGAAGGGTGCACAGACGGACGGACAGGAGGAGTGAAAACATAAAGTAGCTATCGCTACTTAATAATGCTGGTACTCACTTTGTTCGCGAGTCACAATAAGCATCTGTATGGCATTTATTCCCCAGTCAACGAAATCACTCTAATGTACATTAAATTTGCATAAGTGCACATTAAATGGTTAGAAATGGGGGTTGTATGAGAAGGTCCACTACGAGGGTTCAGGGTTGTGAAGATGCTCGAAGTTGTATGTCGTGAAAAACGCAGACTTCGGTACTAGTTTTCCTGTAGTTTCTTTGAAACGTCACCTCGATAGCGTTTGAGAAGAAGAAATATGAATTGGGGGTCACAGAAATCAGGTGGAGTTGGAAGAGGGTGTGGGTGATGGTCGAAAAACTTACAAGATGAAGGACGGCATTTATGAATAACCCCTCACGAAAGGTTTTTCACATTTTTTTCCGACTGCAAATTTAGCGAATGCACATTTTACATACGAAGTAATTCGTTCGATCATTCATAATTTTTGTAAATTTTTCGTATACTATTAGCAATTCCGATATTTTAAGACTAATTTCTAAAAATAATAGAAAGACTACTAAAATCAATTGGAATCAAAAAGCCGGTCTATTTGACTGTCAAACTGACATTTTAAATGTCAAACAATTCGATAACGGTTTTATTTTGCCTTACATCTTTGTTTGATAGGACCTACTCCTTAACTCGCTTTGACGTTTAAAGCGTCAACTTGACAATTGGAATAGGCCGACTTTAGCCAGCAGATTCACTCAGGGCCGTAATGTTTTATGTTTCGTACTTCGGAATCTTTAACTACGTGAGACGGATTAAACATCGTAGCCGTTTTTTATACATGTTGTTGTAGTCACTACGTTGACAACGGATTTCACACTGGCATTTTTGAAATATTATTTTATTAATTACTTTAGCGTACAGTTTAAATTATAGCGCAGCAAGCGAAAATGTTTTGAAGTTGAAATCCCGGGCCCACCAACTGAAAGCCAGGCCCCCAAATAAGACCGGGTCCGGGGAGAATCCTCCCTCTCGTCGGGTCTCGATTCACTTATGATACGCAAAAACAATTGGTCGAAAAAAATTTTCCTTTTCGACAGCGACAGCGCACGGGTCTAACACATGAAATATAAATTGAGTTTTCCTACAGATTACTCATAGATTTTTTTACTCTGAAGTCTTAGCTGGCATGATATTGCGGTTGACCGACCATATTAAAAGTGATAGTTATTTGTCCCATTTTTTGTGTGTCTTCTTTCTTTTCAAATCATTTCATATTATACAGAAGACATATATCAAATGCTGGTAAAAGGAGTTCACTTTTATTATTTATTAAGGGTAATCTATGAAGATATATGAAAAAAAAAGAAACGAAGAATTCAACTACGTTAACTAAGTCATTTATATGCTTCGTTGTAAAGTTTTTACGATTCTCTGCAGATATAAATTTCTGTTATTATTTCATTTGAAGAAGTCAGCAGTCCACACTATGCAGTTGTTACGAGGTATAATCCTTTGCGTAACCAAAAAATATATATATTTTTAGCTCATTGATGTCTTCATTAGGAAATGGGATTAATGTTGGGTTTTGTATTTTTCCTATTGTTACATTTGTATATTTTACGTTTAGCTGTACAGAAAAAAAAACTGTGTGACTTTAAAATAATCCTTTTATTTCGCCTATTGTTCAATGTTCCGCAGATGGCAAATTGCGATAGAAAAACTATACCCAAACTGAATTTCTTGTGGAATTAAACCTAAGCTTATATCCGGTTTCATCACATACCAAACTGTCCGCTAATGATCAACGTTTCAATGTCAATTGCAACAGCCCAGCGTCTTTTTTTTTTATTAGCAAAACTAACGTATTTTTGAAGTGAATCGAAAAATTGATTTAACCTAAATAGAAATCACATTTCCATGCAATGAGTTTTCCGCTATTTAAACTTACAAACATCACTTTTCAAATCAACAAAGTGTGTACGAAACGAAACAGAAACTGTTACATAATCTTACAGCATAATTCACTGTCAGCCCGTCTTTACATAAGACTTTGGTACAAAAACAATGCAAGGAAAGTATTAATTAAATTGTAATTGGATCAGACACGCCTTCAAGTATGTTGTGTATGTGATATTTTTATTAAACGTCGCTCGTATATTTCGTATGGAAATTCAATTTCAGAGTAGGTAACGTCATAATAAAAGAACATTATATTCATAAAATTGTGCGTGGTGGAGCGATTTGTATAATATTAAAGCTTCAAACATATGATGATTCACCAACGTAATGTGGTGTGTAATAGAGGCGCTCGAACTTAGTTTATTTATTTTTTTGTTAAACTTTCGTTATTGTTTTATGGCGTGAATGATTATTATCTCTCATGCAAAGTGAAGATTTGTGAGACCTTCACACATGAAAAAAATTAATGTTTTAAAGTTTTGTTAGAAATATTGATTTAATTAGACATTTAAATAAAACCTATAATTAAATAAACACGTAGCAGGGAGGTTAAATATTTGCTTACATAATTTTGATATGATCGCATTTTGACAAAGAATTTGTTTTTTGCCAGGTGACTTTCCAATATTTAATGTTTGTCAATGCCTAGGTTCATCATCATCATCATCATCACACTTTATAGACCGTTTGTACCTTTCGGTGTGAGGTCTTTACTACTGATCATGGACCACCCTTCTCCATACTCCCCTATCCTGTGCCAAGGAGCTGGTTTGTTCGCCTAGAGCAAGTCCCCTAACTTCTAAATCGGATTTAATTGAGTCTATAAACCTTCTCCTTGGCCTACCCCTGGGACGCACACCCGGGACTTGAGCATCCAATATCCTCTTTGGTAGCCTGCTATTACCCATCCTCTGACGTGCCCGGACCACCGCAGACGACTATCCTTGCCGCCTCTTCCACTGATGTAACCCCTAAGTTTCCCTGATGTCGTCGTTCCTAATATGATTGTCCCACTGTTCCCTCCGATTTACTTTTGCTATGCTCCTAAGAACCCTCATATCAGAAACCTCCAGGTCATGCACAAGGTACCCGCAGTCCACCCAACTTTCACTACCGTATAAAATCGTTGGTCTGAAGATTGACCTGTGAATAGCTAGCTTTGTGCCACTACTTAACTCCTTTTTGTTGAACAGGTTCATACATATTGAAAATCTAGATTTGTATTTTGCAATATCCATGTATCCATGTATCTATGAGTTGTCTATCTCCATCGACTACAATTTAACAGCCACGTAAGTTTCATGGTTCATTGTTAATTTTTCATCATTTTACGGCCATAGTAATGCTAATACAGTAAGTAAGCAAGTACACGGTGGACACAGTAAACAGGGTTAAATAAAAAGCGTCTATTTGAATGCAGGGGGCAGCAGCAGCCTGGTGCCGAATTGAAACTTATGTGACATATAGAACCCCTTCTGCGTCCACTTTAGTAAGAACAGATGTTCAGCACTTTGTTCTCAGCTTTAGGTCTCAAGTAGGCAGCCTGGTTTCGACTTCGATGGTGTTACTAACTAATAACCTCACTTGTTCTTCCAGTTAGGCGTAGTCAGAATCTCAACACCAGACTGCCTTGATTGACAATATTTTACCTTTCCTTCAGACGCCTTCCTAAGGGTAAAGTAAATAAGAAATGTTTTGGTTAGAAAAGGGGTTGTAAAATATTTTGAAAATCGGTCAAGTTTTATTCGAGTTATCGTGTTTACGGACGGACGGACAACATTTTTTTGCTGATTTGGCATCTAAGGATGATCGATACTCTTCCCCTGGTTGCAAACGTAGTGGTAAATGCATGGGACTCGTATTTTCCGGTTCAAACAAACATTCTTTTGTGGCATCAAAACTCTTGAGCTAGAAAACTAGGCGAAAGCTCAACGCTTGTATTATTCCATACTGATTTTATCGTACTCATCAAACATGCGAGTTTTAGTGGCCGATACTAGCGACCGCTAATTCCGCTAAAACGGGGTCGGGCGCAGTGACCAGCGTCGGTAATACTTTTTCAATTTCAGCATTAGCGTTAATGTCGCTAAAATTTCCGTTAGCGAACCCAACCTTGTTTATGTGAATTTTTGGGACAATTTTTTTTTGATTATGCAATAAATCAATCAATCTTCCGCTTGAAAATACACACATTCCTTTTTGAGACTACCTATCAGGCAAAAATAAGATTTTGAAATTGGTTGAGATTTGTTCCAGTTGTCTTATGAGGGACATAACTTTTTTTGCAGATTTCTCTTGATCGTTTTAAAAATCCCACCAAATTTCGGCCCAAAGTCGGGTATTTGAGTGGGGGGTTGAAAGGGTTTTTTACACCGTTCGTTGCTTCACACTTCCGGTTTTTATATATCATATTATAAAACCGTAGCCTCGCACCTGGCCACATCTCGATGGACCTTGACACACCTCGGTGCACCTTGATACACCTCGGTGCACCTTAGCCGAATTCTTGCCGGACCAACTTGTCTTTTTCATCTTGGGGAGTGGTTTTTCTGGCAGATAGTTTTAGGTAGTTCAACGTTTGTGAAGAACTTTTTCCGAAAGTGAGTGAGTGAGACAAATATAGTTTGTCTCTCTCTAACTAACGCTAAAATAGAAGAACAAAAGTCGCTTGCCGGGCATCAAGACCCAATTTTTTCGAAAAACTTTCTTTACAAACGTTGATCTACGTCAAATTATCTGCCAGGAAAACTACTCCTCAAGATGAAAAAAAATTTGGCTAGTGCACCTAGATACACCGCAGTACACTTTGATGCAAATTGATGCTCCACGATATACCTTGATGCACTATACTGCACCTTGATGCACCTTAGCTTATTACGATGACTATAATGTCATCAATGTTATCAATTTACAATTCAGCAGAAGGCTAGAGTTGAATTGACTGTAAAGTCATTATTACTTCACTGAAAATCGTAATTGTTGGAGAATTATTTCCAGTGGAATACAAATTGCTGTAAGATTATTTACCGAGAAGAGTAGTTATATAAGTGGGATGGGATAGCTAGGAGAGAACTGTATGGCCAGTAGCGACTAGACGATGAACGGCGAGAAGAACGACAGCGCAAAAAGAGTTGTAATGTTTTCGTCAGAGCTAGAAACGCAGTTCTATTTCAGAACGAAGACATTAAACGGCAAGTCGAGAACTGACGAATCATCAGCAAACAACAAATTGTAGACGATGCGTGGAATAAGATTAGACGGAATGTGCTGCGTTGGAGACAGTACGAAAGAGACAGTAGGAAAGAGAATAGGAATAAAAACAAAATAAAAGGTCTCACGATGAATACCACTAAATGGCAAAAACTCGGCTCGACTGAAAACTCTAAATATAAATATTCGAGCACGCCAGGCTGAGTACCGTTCTGCAGACAAGAATGGAATGTCCTTAACTGATGAGGAAAGGTTGACTAGGGGACGAATTGGGCAATGGCAGGGTGGAGGGGATCATCATTCAGTTGAAAACAGGAAGTCATTGATAAAAACAACGTAAATTGGTAAAATTGCTCAACTCGAAAGTAATACTCCTTTGATGATGGGAGCTCTCTTTTTTGCATTCATTTTTGGTTAAAAGGACTGTTATGGTTCAAATCTCGCAATTTAACTTCAGGGTTCAGAACATTTTTTTTCACATTTGTTAGGCGAAAATTTATATTTTCTCACCTCAAATGAGGGGCGAAAATTGATTTTTCCATGAGTAGTTCGAAGCGGGATGAAAAGTATATTTTCGCCCCTCATATGGAGGTGTATAATAAGTATAATGGCTAAGCTGATCATACGAATTTTCTATTGATGAAGAAAGTAAACAAAAAAAAATAATTTTCGACTCGACGGATTACAGTCAAACAAAATGCCATGAGCACAGGCTTACTCTAAATCATCACAAGGACATGTCAATTTCGTGTGATGTATTGAGTTTTTCATGCTTGATAAGAGAACCGAAAGTACTTTCGGTTCTCTTAGCAAGCATGAAAATAGTTCATTTGCTACTCTGACAAATATTTCTCGAGATATAAGAGTTTGGAAAAACAACACAGTCGAATGTGTTTTTGAGTTACTTTCTTTTTTAGCCAGTCTGTTTTAACGACTCATCCAGGTAAATATACGACCGACGGAAGGCCGGGTATCACTGCTAGTACATTACATATATTCCGCTGACCGATTTGTCTGTAGCTTTGTCGGCTAAAACCATACTCAGCCTAGTCGCGTTGGAACTGTTCGATGCAACAGTGTTTTAAATTATTACAACGCTTTGTTGCATTGTGTTTCAAAAAAAATTGAGAAAGAATACCGTGACAGATTAATTACAATTTTGTACGCCATTTTTAATCTTCACATTTATTTATTCCGCACTTCCAGATGGTGCACATCCTGAGACGAAAATAATAATTTTTGTTTGCGATAAAATCAGTGACAATGCAATTTATATCAATACAGACAATTTTGGGATCAAATACCTTCCAAGTTCAAATAACTTTATGCAACGTACACGAAAACGAAAAAAAAAAAATACTCGAAGAGATACAACACGAAAAATGTAAAATGTGTTGTACGTAAATAACAAATGGTTTTGAGTTGAAAAGGTGTGAAATAAGGTAGGTAGTATCAAGAAGCTCATGGTGATATCGATCTTACATTGACAACAGACACGATTTCTTTTTGCTTTTATAGGTATAAATAGAATGCAGAAATAAAAATATTACCCCAAAATTATGGTAAAGAAGGAAAAATAAAAATTAAGAAAAGTCATACGAAATAGCGACTATGACTGGGTCCAGTAACACAGTCCGGATAATCGCATATCTTGAATTCCAAACAAATTTCAAAATCACAGTATTCCAAAAAACAATAGCAAAATCTGCTGTTGTTTTTTTTTCTTCTTCAAATTTTGAGTGATTTATGATCTTTAAATGGAAAACAAATTTTGTGGTAGTTTGGAATTGAACATAAAAATTATCAGATTAAATATAATCCATTTTCTTCACACATTTTATTATGTCCCTTTCAAACAAAATCTGCCAGTTATTACAAGGTGAGATGCAAACATCAGCAATCCTGCTGTGATGTATTGACTCCAAGTGGCAAACAATAGTGACTCCCTGTGGGCTTTGATAGTGTTTTTAACAAAATAAATATTTCGTTTTCTATGAAAAAATACACAAGAAAAAAAAATACGTTTTATATCAACAAACCTTCGATCACGTTGTGTGTCTTCATGTTTGCACCAAGTTGCAAGGCATATTTTTTAGATTAGTTTCTTTGGAAATTCGGATGTTCTGTTGAATGTAATGAAGGCAAGCCCAACATAATTTATAAGGTAAAAAAGAATTGTTTCATTTTGAAATATCAACGAAATTTAGACGTTAACTCAACAAGAAAACGTAAACTTAAATGCAGTTATGGGAAAGATTTCTTGAAAGATCTTATTGAATATTGTTTGTCAATAGCTGATATTTCCTTTAGGTTTTTATATCACAACTAGTTCAAACCCCCGCTCCTAGGGACTACGATGACGTAAGCATACTGGATCGCTAGTTTGATGAAGATGAATTAGAAATAAAATTAAGTGGTATTTTAATAGTTAGTAGTTTATTATTATTTTTTTAGTTTCCACGTTCCTCTTATTCCATTTCATCCGTATTTCACCTCCCCCGTATTCCACGTTCACCGTATTCAACGTTTCCCATATTCCACTTTTCCAATATTCCACTTCCACCGTATTCCACTTCCCCGTATTCCACTTCCCCGTATTCCACTTCCCCTTATTCCACTTCTTCCGTATCCTTCCGTATCCTTTTAAAAACTAATTAACTAGTAAAAGAAAAATCTAAAATCAACGAAATGTTAGAGAAAAAAATGTCACTTGATAGATCAATATATTGTGTATTTTGAGCAACCTTCAATATGAGGGCAACATCTTTATTGTAAATAAATGTATCATCATCATTCCACTTCCCCCGTACTCAACGTTTACCGTATTCAACGTTCACCGTATGCAACGTTCCCCGAATTCAACTGTCTCCGTATTCCAAGTTCCCCGTATTCCACTTCCCCCGTATTCCATGTTCACCGTATGCAACGTTCCCCGTATTCAGCTTTCCCCTTATTCCAAGTTCCCCGCATTCCACTTCCCCCGTGTTCAACGTTCACCGTATTCAACGTTCACTGTATTCCACTTTCCCCGTATTCCACTTTCCACGTATTCCAAGTTCCCCGTATTCCACGTTGCCCGTATACAGCGTTGCACTTGCTACGTATTCTACCCTGACATTTCTCCAAACAAATCTCAAACACAACATCTTGACTGACTTTTGGCCGATTTTCAATTTTGACCCGTCTTTTACTTATAACTCCTTTATTTCAGAACAATATCTCACCCCGGAACATGTTTCCTCGACGTTTTGGACCATTCCCGACATTTTTCAGTAATTTTCGGGCAGCGGAGCTAATCTTCGTCCATTTTTCCCTCCTTTGATCGACCCTGGACACCGAAACGCTCAACCGATTTTCTTAAACTCGGTTCCGCTACCTTCACACTGTCGAAACCTTTAAGGTGACACCTCACTGGCCTCGTTCCGGCAAATACCGGTCGAGATATACCAGAAGAAGTACTCCCGTTCTGGACAAAATAGCTGAAAAATGGCCTTGATCTCGGGAGTGGGAAACTTTTTCACCTAACATTGTTCAGCAATCTTCCACTAATGATTGGCACTCAAAAATTATCTCTAGTTGGTCCAACAGCAAAAGTTCCCTAACAACAAAATGAGGAAACCCCGAACAGTTTTCGCTGCCTAGCTCCTCCGCATGAAGTGGGCCATGAAGTTGTAGGCCATCAAAAACTCTAAAACTTTTCTTCGCCGACCAAATATCTAACACAACATCCCGACTGACTTTTTTCAATTTTGACCCGTATTTTACCCATAACTCCCTTATTTCAGAACAATATCCCACCCCGGAACATGTTTTCTCGACGTTTTGGACCATCTCCGACAACATGTCAAAAAGCATTTTTTCTTTAGGTCCTTAGTTTAAACGCAAAAATAACTTGACTGTGACCGACAGACAAATAAATAAATAGACAAAGAGACACATAAACAGACAAACTTTGGAGGTTTATAATTAGTAATAATCATCCAAAATGGTACGATTTCGGACGTAGATGAGGAGGATTTCAAAAATATCGAAAAATCGTGTACGTTATTTGTGTGTAGCCCCTAATAGAGACCATAAATTAAGTTTTACACAAATTAAATGAATAAGCCTCAAGTGATACTCATTAGGTACTCAATAAAATCTTAACGTTCTCTATCAATTAGCGATTTTGAAAGAATCTGCACGTTTAACTTTATTTCTGTATTGATATAATTCCAATTATCTAATCAAATCTTTTGCGCAAATAAGCGTCTCGCGATAATAAAATAAAAGTTATATAATCATGATGTGAGTGTACTTGAAGTACATGAATAAAATACATGAAATAAGTGAATTATTTCTATGTCACTAAATTCATAAAACAATAAAATAATTTAATGTACAAGTACAATGGAAAACCTTGATTTTGTTTTCATTTTCTGTAATTTAAATTGTTTGAAATGGTTAATTTACTTATTGGTGCATGTAAAAAAAAACATATATTTTGCAATTATAATTGCATTTATGTGCAAGAGGCATTACAAATTTACACTTGAAATTCATTTGTCGATATTGACTTGATTCTTTTTCGTAATTTTTATTCTCTTAACAAGGTGTAGCGACAATGTTATACGAAAATTATTCTAATTTAGTAATTTTCTAACACAGTTTCATCACATAAGCGCCATAAAAATAGCAAATGAAAATTGTTTTCAACCTTGAGGGACACGACATCCGTTAAGGCATCCCAAGATTTTTTCAAAGAATTTGTAATTCCCGGTAACGATGTAAAATAAGGCTAAAACCATACGCTAAAATCTTGTGAAGTGTTCAGTCGAACATATTATGGCCGACTCGTGTTCTTGTAAAAAGTAAAATATTCTGATATGTTCTAACCGTTATTTTGGGACATTAAATTGGGACAATATTATTTGGGACAAAATCTTGTGAAATCTATATTCGAACGAATAGAACCCATGTGCTTGTCAAAACTAAAATCCCGTGAAATCTACGACAACAGTAACAACAGTTCACATATTACGCAACGCTATTTTTTTCGAATTTTTTACTCTCGCCATCTCCCCGTCACGTATTTTGAGTTAAATCTGACTCAAATTTCCATTGACCGTCACGTTTCGCAAGACCCATTCCGTTAGAGCGTAACGTAATTATGTGAACGACTCCAAAGTCTCTTATCGAACGATTTCTGGTTTCTGTCGGTTCTTCAAGATCGAGATCGAGATAACGGGTAGAACATTTTTCACAAGATTTTACTTTTCACAAGAACCTGGGTCAGATAAATCTGTTTCACTGTACATTTCACAAGATTTTAACGTATGGTATTAGTCTATTTTACATCGTTAGCGGCAAGAGCAAAAGCTAGCTAAAGATCAAATTTTGTTAAAAATCTTGGGCTACCTTAACTGTTATGACCACGTTACTTCAATCTTGCTTGTGTGAAGTCAGTTTAAACGTAAGATTTCATAAAAGGTTTTCCATAAACTATAATTATAAAAGTCAAAAGTTTGTCTGTTTGTTATGTATCACTTTGCCAGTTTGTCGGTCACAAATTTTCGCTTGAAGAGTTCCGAGGAAACCTAAATTCGAATGGGAAGAAAAAGCCACAAGGGAAGCCTGACGACACAGCGAAGAGCTTTGTTAGGTTTAGTGAACGCAATGAAGCGTAGCCTCTTTCAAAAATATTTTGTTCTTACCATGGGAGCATTTTCCCACCTTTCGTACGAATCGTCTATAGTATGTCGTATATCACCTTTAGCACGTGCTTTTTTTCAAGAAGTATAAAATTATGTAACTTTTTGTTACATCAGAAACTTCTATAGAAATCTTAAGGCAAGGGGTAAACTTTAACGTTTTTAGAAGAATCTGTAAAGATATGAGAGATGGGCCATCGGTCTCAAAGAATGCTTATGCACTCGCGTAGCCCTCAGCTCAACTGAACAAAATGTTTCTAAAGAAGCCACATATGTTTAGATTTGACCACTTTTCGGTGAAATTTGGGTCAAATTTGGCATTTTTAGCTTTTTTTGCAAATATTCTTTTCCATTAGTAAAAAATTTCCTCAAATCATCCTATTTCCTAGAGAGTCAAGATATTTCCAACAATGGCACTCTCTATTAGATTGAACAACTTTTAGATGAAATTTTAGGAAATTTTCGGAAAAATGTACATTTTTTTGCAGCTAAAAAAATTGTCAAATTTCATCCTACTTCCTAGAGTTTGATGAGATCTTTCCAACGAGCCATCCCCCATCAAGATTGATTAAAACAGAGCGATTCTCTTCAAGGAAGTAGTATCGGTACGTCGTACTCATGTCAAAAAATCCCTGTGTGTATGCACCTTAGTGTACAAAAAAATAGGAGGAATAGTTTTTAAGTAGGACGTCTTTGAAAAATAGTTATATTTGAATTTGTAACTACCGTGGCAATTAAAAATGTTTCGGCGACAGTAGCGGCGCGGCTTGTTTCCAATTGAGTAGTAGCTATGTTAATTGTTGTTCCTTGTAAAATGCTCGTTAAACAGCTCTCATATCAAAGTCCAAAATGATGGTTTATAAAATAGTACCCACAAAGCTATCACAGAAATGAAGAGAGCGATCCACAAGAAGTTCAAACCAGGTATCAGTTGACTCTGATCGGATCCTTCAATAAAATTTTATTATGATTCAGGACCTCCGTGTCTTATATCGAATCTCGAATCATTTAGCCTTGTACGTGAAATTTATGGGATAATTAGCTCTAACAACTAAGTATGAACCATTAAAAATTTGTCTTGTTAATTTTTTTGATCTTCTCCGTCTTATTAACGGATTTTTTTTAGTTTTCCAGGATTTTATTTTCAAGGATTTTCCAAAGAATTAAAAGGATTTTCTTATGGATGCAAAAGTATTTTTTATGTTTATCTGCCCCTCCTGTCTAGTTAGTTACAAAACTGGAAATTGAAACTTTTCGTGTTGTTATTGACTTCGACTCCGCCTCGGATAAACAGATTTCACCAAATCATACAGTATGAAGGCTGATTTGAATAAGTTTCTTGTGTCAAAGCTTCAGTGAGATCAGCATGTAAGAGATAAAAACTTCGACACAATTCTTGTATGTAGAACCTGCATCACCAAAATCTGGAAAAACTGGAAAAGGTATAGAAAAAGCTTGCTAGGCAATTAGCGTGCAAGTTCCGATATGCATATGCATACACCAACTATGAGGATAGGCTTCATTATAAAAAATACCAATTGAAATTAAGACTCAAAGCCTCTTTATCTGAAATATATAATGATAACCATTACCAAGCTTTGTTTAAATATGCTGGATCCAATGACATAATAGGCATAGATTGGGCTTACGTAACCATCAACTGAAGCGAATATAAAAATTCGTGATTTGGGTAGCACATCGCACACCAACAATTTACTCTGATTTGTTGTGCTGAAAAAACATGTCGCATTTCATTTTTGCGTCAATTTGTGTTATTTTTTTGGTAAAGACCACCAGACCAGATGTTTCGAATCTTCAACTGACTTGATGTTAGAGAGAACTTGGATATTAAGAAAAAAATTTTACACAAAATCCGCGAGAATATACTTCGGTTTAGGTATTTTATTTTCTTGTATGTGTATGTAGATTCTAGCTTATTGAAATCCGCGAATAAGAATACTTTTCAATTATGTGTGCGCTAAATTATCTTCAAGAAACCAAATTCGAAACAATATTCTTTGCTGCTCATAACGTCAATATCAAAGTTTTATATCTGAACAAAACAATGCTCGTTATAAAATGGTGTTAACAATTTCAAATTAATTTAAAATGATTATAATTAACAATTTATTCATATAAATCATAAGACAATAATTCAAAATCATTTTGCTTGAATACTGAGATGTGAACAAAGTATTCATATTATTTACAATAAAGTTTAAGAGACGACCTTAAACTTTTGGAGTCGCTCAAACAATGGAATTCATTGCAAAGTGCATAATGCTTATTTACGTTTATTTATTTACGTTTCATATTCTTTGAGAACGTTTTGATATGAATGAATGTTTTATAATCGGTTTATGTAACACAACACGATATGATTATGAAGTGTATAACATGTAATGCAAGTAAAATAAAAAAAAAATTGGACAGATACGTTAATGAAAGGGAACGTGGGTGTGAGAATTGGTACAAACTGTTTATTGTAAGAATATGATTTTTCAATAAGTTTCGTCTATGTTTTATGAGTTAATTTGAATGATGTTTATCGGCTAGAAAAACTGTAATCTACCCCAAGCAGCTTCTCGAAAGCGAAGAAAAGTGTAATGCAATTGCGCTAAGTTAGT
Source organism: Pseudolycoriella hygida (assembly GCA_029228625.1). Classification (NCBI taxonomy): domain Eukaryota; kingdom Metazoa; phylum Arthropoda; class Insecta; order Diptera; family Sciaridae; genus Pseudolycoriella; species Pseudolycoriella hygida. The sequence continues at coordinate 15,930 of WJQU01002977.1, forward strand.
GATTGTCCAAAAAGCGTTACTGAAAAACCTTCCAAGGAGTGTAAAAACACTTCCAGCCACCACTAACATAGCAAAAAGTTTTATTTTGGTTCCTATGGCTGAAGGAGAGGATTCCGTCCCAAACTTCCAATTTTCTCTACAACTCAGCTAAACAATTTTTTGGGCTAGAGCTGACCTTAGCAGAAGTCTCGGACGCATAATTCCATGTACAAAAACTCAATTTGTAGTAAAATCAAAAGTAAAAAAGTGTCAATTTGAGAGGCGAAAGTTTATCTTGGCTTTAATATGAAGTATGAAAAACTTAATACGTCATGTCACTCAGAAAGCACTTTCAGTCTTCTGTAGTTCTTGTGAGCCATGGCGTCAATTCATCAGGTAATTTTCGAACAGGTCAACTTTGACATCAATGAGTAATGGCTCGTTTGATTCCTCATTCGATATTAGTCGACACGTGTGTTTTCTCGTTTTTCGATTTAACTTCATTTTTCGGAGAAAACGGCCTGGTCACGTTAGAGGGTCGTCCAAGCATTTTTCTTGGCTGTCGTTCGAAAACGAAAATTCTGATCCAGCTGAAATTTTAGATTAGTATTGAGGACTTGATGTATGGCCTTTTGTGTCTTATTAGTCAAAATAGGGTGGATTTTCGAAGCCAGTTTCCCACTTGCAACAAACCATTCACGTACGTAAGCGTGTCAGCTCACTAATAATATTCTGCCGTCAGAGGCTAGATCATTTTATTTACTAGTTCCGCATTTTCTGCGAGCTTTTGCTTACATGTATTCTTCTTAGAGATCCTTTCGTTAACGACGTTTTTACTGTCTCAGTGGTAAATTGCACACAAGCTCACCTACTACCCCATTAAAATTTCCTCCGGAAAGTTTTGTTGCAGGAGCTGGTCGTGACATTAGTGGAAATACTGCCCTTTTGCACCGATATTTTTGGTGCGCTATAGGTACGTGAATTTTGTAATGCTGTAAGAACTGTTGGCAAAATTGCCCATAACTAACGACTCTTGCACCTTTCGATTTTGGAAATCGACTAATCAGATTCATCAACGTCATCGATATTCAATTCAACAATTACGTTGAATTCATACATTTGCCAAACTTTAAGTTTGAAACTTACGACATTTGTTTTGTTATATCGTATTAGGAGAGTTATTTATGCACCAAGAATAATGTGACGGTATTTTGTCGCACCAGATAACATCAGTTCATTCGAGACTCATACAACGTTTTATGCAATTCTGTGTCACAATTCCACTATTTCTACGCAAAACAATAAATCGACAATTTCATCGACAACAATCAAAAATCAATTATAGACAAATAGTCATTCATTTCATAGTTGTCTACTAACTAAACTGTGGGATACCTCCTAACATGATCTGATTGGACAGACGTGCTTGGGAGGCAGAGCGAAAAAAATATCGACTCAGGGGTCTCAGAATTCGTACGGAAGTGTAAGGCGGGGTCTAGCACGATTGTACATACGTACGCAGAAAATACCTAAATAATAATATCCATTTGATGTATTGAATTAAACCATCACCATTTCGAAAGTTAGACAACGACGAATCTCTGCTGACGGGTTAATGAGATGATGGTCATTATTTCCAACTACTATTGTTATGAAAGTGTGTAATGGGTAGATAAAAAATACAGAGACGTACTTCAAGCATGCTAGCAGTTGTATGTCGTGAAAGAAACCTAGACTAGGTTTCCTGTAGTTTCTTTGAAAGATCACTTCGTCTGTAAAGAAGAAATACAATTTTTTGTGAAGCTCAAAATTTGTTGTTGGGGGATGGGAGGCGGGGGTGATTGAAATCGGTCGTCATTCTTTGGGGGTCAAAGAATTCAGACCGAATTGAACCTATCCCCTTGTCCGAATGTCATTTATGAATGATCCCATGCTTTAAAACTATAGTCACTGTCAGGTGGGTATATTGACAGTTTAAGAACATAAATTGCAATCCGACAAAAAAACTTCCCCATATACACTTTTTATTTAAACGGGAATGGGGTGCGCTAATTTTTGAAACCTATTTTCATTCGAAAGCTGAATGAAATTTACGACTTTTCTACTATAATTTCGCAATTTCCAGCAAAGAAAATGCTTCCATCTCTTTTTGACGACGCCATTTTGGCAATTATATCTATGAAATTTTTGTTCTTCTTTGACAATCTATGTCTTTGACATAGATTCTTAAATTATTTATTCTTGTGACTTTCGTTATGTTGATTTTGACGTAATATTTTTGATGTTTTCTTACTTTTTGTTTGTAAATTTTTTGTAATTTTCCTTTTGTTCTATGTTAATGTTATTAATGTTATTTATATATTGTAACGTTTTCACGGTTTTTTAACGTCATTCAAACGTCATTTAAAGTCACTCTTTTTCCATGTCAGCTAGAAAATAGTAGACAATAAAATTATTATCAATCAATCAATTATTATCAATCAAATAATTTTTGTCGAAAAGTGCAACTGGTTTAGTAGAAACTCAAAACAATTTCGATACGCCATCTCTAATAATTTTCACGTACTAAACAATTCTTCCATATATTTAACCGAGTAACACCACGTATTTCTTAGCCGAGACGTGCCAGGGATTCACACGGGATTCCGATATATTTTATAAAATAATTTTTATAAAAAAAAACTGTTCCGAATTTACACATACTGTAGAACAATTTTTTGTTCAAACACCATTACGAACCTTTTTTCTCAATACAAGCACACCCCATTATTACATATTCATTTTACTTATAGGGGGTCGTGCACATATGACGTCACACTCTGAGGAGGTGCGCCAAAAATACTCATTTTACCCCTGCCCGGTCTTCAGGCCTAGTTTAATTCACACATTCTTCAAATTCTGTTAAGAAGGAAGATCTTCCAAGTTACAGTAATAAATGTTGGAGACCGATTGATCCATAAACCATTGGATTTATCATCACTAAACAATAAACAAAACAAATAAACTATAGAAATTATCGTCGATATGATATGTTAACTTAGACATGAACGTAATATGATTCAAAATATTAAAAAAGAACGATCTTCAAACCTTATTTCAATAAATATTCAATTTTTAAGAAGCATAAATTTCGATTTTGTTGATACAAATCAACGAGACTTTATTTACAAAATAGAAAGAAAAGATTTTTTGTAATAAACGTCATGAATTTATTCACATAACTTATGATTTTTTACGACTCCAAAATTCGATACACTTTATCTGACAAATTTATTTTTATGTGATAAAACCATTTTTTGTGTTCATTTTTATATTTTCTTATTTTTGAAAAATGATTATCTCGACCAGTATATGTGTGTCTTACAAATAAAATGATTGTTTTTTTTTATTTATGTTCTTCATTTCCATGTATAACGAACTGACTTATTGTGGTCTTATTTCGAATGAAGATTTACACAAACTATAGAATGAGTTCATTGAAATATTGATCGAAAAACTCCCGTTGAGGGTGTCATTTCTAAGGTGATAAATAACATTCTTTTTTTGTTTATAAATCGTTATTTTGAGGGAGCTGCGAGAAACGTCTCACGATGTAGGCGACTAGAGATCAACATTCCGGCATATCGGGCCAAACCTTCATGTAGGAAAGTAATATGTAATACAGAACTTGAAATTGCAACATTCGAACTGACCTGTGGACTTTTGAGAGAGCTTGAACGTTTGAACACTTATAGTGGAAGTTGCCACCTGGTTCACCCTTTAACGCTCACTAGTCCTAACACTCACATTTTACCATAGGCTTCGTATTCGTGCTAGAACATCGCTAGGCCGCCGCTCGGCATGCAGAAATCTTACAAACTAACAACAATCACCGTCGCTCGACAAAGTGATCGGACTAGTTACTAAATGTGGTTCAAAATGTTGCAGTATAACAATGAACTACCTTGTATCGGTCAACTTACCAGCGAGTCATTTATACTAACCACCTAATTTATGTTTGATTCATTCGGTATCTCTTGAGCAATTGTTTGGCTCGTACAATCTTCATATTTGTTCAGTTATTCGTTTCATTGTCTACTCGATCAGTCAGTGGGTGTGATTCATATCCGCCAAATTCATGCACATTGAAAACAAAAGGGGAACGTTGCAGGAATGTAATCTACGCTCTGCGTGGAATTATGAAGGCACGCTCGTTTTGTAGGCCTAATAATAGTATGGTGAAGTAAATCAAGTTTGGGTGATGAGGAAGATAAGACCACTGCCTAAGATCTCGCTTGTAGGCAATTAAAGGAGATGTTTGGGTAAGGTGTCAATAAAACGGCCACTCTCCCAAGTCTAAAATAATGATCTTAAGCTACCCACTAAATTTCTGAGAGATCGTCGAAGCCGATTCCGAGATCCTAAAAGTAACAAGATCAGCTAAATATATCCGATTTTGACAGATCCAATAGTTCCTGTATATAAACTTTTTAGTCTTGACCATGACCTTGCAATATTCGAGCTGGTACAATCCCAGAGAGCTTGAACGTGCAAACGCTAACAGTGAAGTGGCCACTTGGTTTTCCCTTAATACTCACAGTTTTTAGTATACATATCGGTTTGGAATGTTGGCATGTATGCATGTATATCAAAAACAGCGCTGGGGCGATACTCGCCATGCATAGAACTTAAAGCTAACAACAATCCCCGTCGCTTGATCAAGTAATCGAACTAGCTACTCAAATAATGTTGTTGCAATATTTGTATTTGTATTTTGTATTTCAGGGACTCCACTAACAGCTTTTTATAGCCAATAACAAGTGTCGTCTGGACCACCGGCTTATCGTGACTTCCGAACCACGTCTCAGAGTAATGCGAATGTAGCGTATTATTCAATTACTCCAAGAATTGTTAGGTGCATGATTGTTATCTCGCCTAAATGTAGGCTTAGATATTTCGTACACAGATTCATCGTATATGGGTTACGTCATACGATTCATTCAGTGTGTATGTCGTTATGGGCACCAAACATACCACAACTACCCAACTTTTGAAGCTTGAGTGAACTTTAGGACGTTATTAATGCGCTACACTTCATAGAAAAATTATTTTAAATTTCACTGCATTTCGTCCAACAAAACTAAATTTTTTCATCCGGTAACATTTTTGCACAAACGTTACACTTTTTCGACGCCGTTTTTATCAAGTTTTAGTAAAACTAAGTACCAAATTTCAAAAAAATTTTGCAGAGGAACTGAACACTTCGTACTGTCATTTCGCCCAACCTACTTTTTTTTCAATTATAAACACATCATGAACAGATTCACCATATTAAAGTCGATTGCATAATTTCTGCAAACAACTGTGACTCTGACATACGTGTACCCACAGCGCAAGGCTATTAGACTAATTACCATAGCAGGCGCGAGCTTAGGCGAAGCCAGCGCCGTCAAGACCCTTGTTCACACTTTAAACCACGGACAGTGACTGAAAAACCTTTTGGCGTTAGACAAAGAAGCTGAAAAATAAAAAAATCGAGGAACCAACTCATGTCTTTTGTCATTCGTCAAAAATTCTAACGCGTAGATTCGAAAAAATGAAGATTGAAAGTCTGTCAACGTCAAGTTTTCCCTAAAGTGAGCTAGAGGATGACAAAAGTTACGTTTTTATATTTCCCGTGAAATATAAAAAGAAACAAAATTCATGGAGGGGCTCGTCAGGGACGACATCAATTGTTCATCTTAAAAACCGTGTGCGTTCTACGGAAATACATTTTCAAAAATCGAAAAATAGAAACGATCTGTTCAAAATGACAAGTAGAACACAAAACAAACCCAAGTTTTTTATTAGAAAATAAAAACATTAAAATTTCTGACCTTGTAATTCAATTCGTCACTTTCAGTATCCAGCGGTCACAAAAATTTTATCAAATTTTCACCGTATTTCACTCACTTTTAAATGAAAATTGTATAAACAAATTTTGAAGAAAATTTAAGGAAACGAAAACTAAATACGTGACAATAAAATTATATATCATCAAATACTCACTAATCTGAAATGAAAACGAACATTAGAATTATTAAAAACAAAAGTAAAAAAGAAGATCACCTCAGCACTTCATTAATACTAAGAAAAGTGTTAGCATGGCTCACAGCACAATGATGTTTTCTTTTTCCGGTTGAATTGTCTGTATCTGTTTCTGTATCTGTAAAAGTTCGGCATTGTTAAAGTGTAAAGGAAGGCACCAAACTTCAATTCTAAGTGAGTACTATATTGCCAGAGAGGTCCATCCAACTAAGAGTAGTTTCTTAGTTTCTCTATCGCTTGTGTGCCAAAGCGGATCCTGACAACTGAAAGTCAAAAACTACATGGGCGCCTTAAGTAATATGTAATTTAGAATTGGTTCAAATGTGATTCACTCAACCAATTCTCATAATCTAAAATTGCATTCGCTCGTACTGGTACTGGACATTTGCAAGAAAGTGGAAACATTAAGTAGTCAATCGTCGTTTCCCGCAGCTGCCAGTGTATACCTACTTTGAATGGTTAAGCTTGGAACGATATAAAAATTGATAAACAACACCTGCTTAGAAGTTGAACCATTTTCCCAGAATATTTTCATTTTTTTTTTTGGTTTACAGAGATCTGATTAAGTTTTGATTGAAATCAGAGATAATGTGTGTGTAATATCGTATTACATTCTCTGATCAAACATCATTGACCAGAGAATGCATTGAATTAACTAGATATTGTATTGGAGTCCAGAAACGTGAATATTTAATTGAAACAATTAAATTTAGAAAGCAATTTCGAGTCGGATTTCGGTATATTTCTAAAATCTAATCTGAACTGCAATAAATCAATATCTCTGGGGTATAATACAACATTCTTTTATGTATCCATGTACATCTTTCCAACATTGTATATTGAAATACTTTCGGTTATTTTTATGAGATAATATTGTTATGGGCGGGCTACTTCGGTATCGGTGCAACACCATCGGGTATATTTGCTACAACCGAAAGTCGAAAACTTTGACTGAACTCAAAATATTAAATCGATAGCATATTTATTAGGAAAAATTTATTGCCCAAACAAAATTTAGTTTACATTATGCCAAATGCGGTTCTTCTTGCAATTATTGTCTTCTTATTTAGTTGTAATATAAAGGTAAACTACTTTTTCGGTTGACTTGAGCTGTTTTCGGAGTTCGTTCGCTACGCTTAATTCAAAGAGCAGAATAACTTACTGAAACTGAACAAACGTTTTCATGTATCTCTTTGCTTTAAGCCCCTGTAGCTAATCGGATTACATTTTCATTTTGTAAAGAGAAATAGAGAAGCTCTAACTTCTTGAATGGGTTATGCGGTCTATACCAAAAGCTTTATAAAAACAAGGCGATATTTCCAAGAATTGATTTTAAACAGTGGAAATTTGAAGTGATTGGTACTTCTTTAAATCATGGCGATCATGGCGATCATGGCGATAACTTGAGTAAAACTCAACCGATTTTCAAAAACTTCTTCTTCCCTGAAAGGTAGTCAAAAAATCTTTTATGGTATTGAATCTGGGCACTGTCAGCCCAAGGGCCGCCGAGCTGGTCTTTTGTACATAACTCGAGTAAATCTTATCCGATTTCAAAAAAAGATCTGTTCGAAAGATCTGGGCATGGCCGACAATTTATGGAAGAAACTTTTTTAAATTCGAGTCCTTGGACTTGGCTAGGGCACTAAAACCGAGTCTATGCTGGGGCCATACGTGTTTTTTGTACATAACTCGTAAATCGTTTCCGATTGTCATAATTGTTTTTTTAATCGACAGGTCTATGAAAGCCCAACAATTTGGAGAAGAATTTTTTTTGAGATTGGGCCCTAGGATATACCTAGGGCACTAAAAACGAGTTTCTGCTAGCGCTCTACGTGTCTTTTGTACATAACTCGAGTAAATCTCTTCCGAATTTCAATTTTTTTTTTTTTTGATCGATAGGTAGGGGACTGTCTCTCGTTTTATGGAAGAAAATATTTTGATTAGAAACTCTTGGACTCAGACAGGACCATAAAACTGAGTTTCTGCTAGGGCCCAACGTGTTTGCTTACATAAGTTTGATAAACCTTAACTGATTTCGTTAATTCTATTTTATTCTATTTTAGAGGTAATCGAGTACCCAATTATATTCCAAAACAAATTTGGACCCGATGCCTGTGCTTAGGGCTGAAGTTGGCCTCAGGTCTGTCCCGCAACAAAAAAAAATTTTTTTGCTATGTTGCAGAGCAAATTGAAGGAAACATTTTTGTCTATGGAAGTATGTGTCCGAGGCATTTTCTTATGGCCCTAGGTCGGTCCTAAGGTTTGCTCTAGACAAAAAAAATCACTATGTTGTAAAGAAATTGAGGGCGGAAATATTTTTGTCTATGTATTTGTGCGAGGCCTTTCCTGAAACAAAAAAAAAGTTTTTTGCTATGTTATAGATAAAATTGAGATGAACATTATTTTCTGTTTGTGAGTCAATTTTGTACTTTCGGAAGGCTTTTTTTACACCGTTTCTTCGAACGGGTTTTTCAATATTGCCCTCTCGGCAATTTCCAATACAATTTGATGTGGACGTAATTTCATACACTTAAGAGTTAAGGCAATATTTACTTAAATACGTTCGAGTTTTTTCGTAACATCAACTCTGTTTGCCGCATCTATTCTGATACGAACGGGTCCCTTCATATGTTTTTTTTTAATCTATTCGAATGAATAAGATTAGAACAATAGTTGTATGATCGGCCCGGTTTAAAAAATGCCAATTTCACAGTTACTTATGTTAATATCGTTCGGTAGAGCTTCAAGAAGCTGGCATTGATAACAATATTTTGGTTAACGAGCCCAAATATCATTTATATGTTTATATATTTCATTATATTATGTCGAATATGTCAAAATTGTAATCACACGTTGAATTTTTATATTGGATGTGATGCGAATCGCATCGCGTAAGGTCTGTGTGAAAGCTCAACTTGGCAGAACAAACATTGTTTTTGTCAAGTTGAGCTTTCACACAAACCTTACGCGATACGATTCGCATGGCGTTCAATATAATGAGCCCTTTACACAAGGGGAGAATTTTT
>WJQU01002979.1:0-25000 GCA_029228625.1 Pseudolycoriella hygida
GTACATCAGTCCATTCTTCCAAAATTGTTTTTTACGAAATTAGCTGTGTAATGCATGGCATCTTTACTTTAGATATCCGATAATTACAACTTACCTTATTTTCGATTAGATTTGTTTCGTAAATTTTTTAATTGTAATTACAGTCCTTAATTCGCTTAATTTGTCGGTGATCGAAAAGAATACAATTGCAAATTGCGGAATATTTGAATTCTTGTAGCAATTAAGCTGTTATGTTCAGTTGAACGTTCTGGTATTGCACTCACATTTCTTTTCGAATTCAACATTTTCAAAAAATAAAATTGTACAATCTTTCCAATCTCGAAAGTATACAATTATGTCTTTTGAGAGTTATTTTTGTGGGTTTAAAACACAATGAATATATTCCAATTCGGTGTTGCCACTTTTGGATGAATGTATGTAAACAAATTGGCCATGTCATGTCGTATGTCAACAAAAACACAAATCGGAAGATTCGGGTGATGATCACACACACATTGAATTGCATTTTTTGATTGCATAAATTAATTTGAAGCTTCACAAAATTATACAACTTTTTCAAAATTGACAAACGTTACTTATGAAGACAAAATTCTAGGAAATCCACTGGAAGGAAGCGAATATTGCCTGCAGAAGCTGGAAGTTTTAAAACACTTTTCACATGGTAGAAATTAGCGACTTTTCAATGCATAAAGCGAACGATTTATTAAAAAAAAGATTCTAAACTGTACAGTTAAACACGGCACAACAAATGACCAAAATATAATTATATTTGAAATTGATTTAATGGACGTAAAAGTATAATTTGTGAGATACTTCACGAGAGAATCGAAAATTTTGAAAAATTAACTGAAGTACTTTCAAAGCCAATGTCAATCAAGACAATGGATGGTAAATGTCGATAAAGATGACGAAAATTGAGTTACGATTGACCCGTACGGTTTTTTCAAAAATAAGTTGAGTTTTCAGAAATCGAAAGTTTATGAAAAGTTATAATTTTCGAAAAAATTGAGTTATCGTGAAAATTCAAAATTATCAAGAAAATCTAAATTTTTGAAGAATTCCAATTCTTTCTGCAAATCTAAATTTTTGAGAAAATACTTACTTCTAGGAAATTCCAAAAGTACAAGAAAATATAAATTTCCAGAAAAATTTCAAATTATCAAAAAAAATTGATTTTCTAAGAAAATTCGTGTTTTATAAGATATTCCAGTCGCCGAAATGATCGAACTTTACGGAAAATTAGGCCTTCAGGAAAATTACAAAGTTAAACAAAAAACTGCACTTGCAAGAAAATTCACATTATGGAATCAATTTGTATATCCAAAATTAAATAAAAACTAATGCGAAAAAACAAACGTCGATCTATTCCGAACTTTCTTAACAAAAAAGTCATAAAACAGATGTTTGAATCAGAAACGTATGAATTTCACAAAAAAAAAAATGCGCCAATGAACGAACTAAATGAAACTGCATATCGACATACATTTTTGACAAAAACCAAAAGCGGCAACACTAAAACTAATTGTATTGAGTGTGTGGGTTTTAGATCTCAAAGAACTCGCAGAACACACAAATCGCAAGTTTTGTATACCTTTCCATTTAGATCGATTGTACTACCGACGATCTCAGAACCCACCTAAAGCACTGAGGAGAGGCCTCTGACCTTTACTTCCATGAAGAAAAAAGTTCGCCTGTTTTTTCTCTACAGCACTGCACAAAAAACTTCATCATTAAAGGAATATTCACGACAGCGTGAGCTGGGTCCACGCTAAGGACCCTACAGTCCAAACAACTCAACGGATTTGCATCCAATTTTTTCTCGGTTTTTTTTTAGGTCTATATCTTTCATTCGAAACATTGAAGAACCACTTCCGTGCTAATTTCCAATAGATATAATTCTTTGCAACATCGAAAGACCATTTTTATTAACAAAATGGGTTTAACCAATGGGCACGGAATAAGACACAATTGTAGAACTTTAAAAAAAAAATTCCAACACTCCTTCCGAGTCAAAAAACAAACTTTATTTATTTTAAATTGTGTCAAAGAATCTTAAAATTATTATCCTACTAAGTTTCGGGTGCTACGCACTCATCTTCAGGGACTTTTTTCGACTATAGATATAAGTCAAAACGTTTCACAAACCTTTAAAAAACCACATTTTTGATCACTTTTTCAACCGAAACTTCCAAAGTTTTTGAAAGATATTTAGCAAATTGTATTCCGTATTCAGTTTTGCGATTACCTTTCAGGAAAACAAAAATTATGAAAATTGAATAAAATTGGATTTATGTAGAACAAATACGTTAATACAGAGTCAGTTTAAGTGCCTTGGCTTAGTCCGAGGCCTCAAAATCAAAAAATTTTCTTACATAGATTGTCTGACATTCCTAGACATTTCGAACAAGAAGAGATTTACTCGAGTTATGTAAAAAAGACCGAAAACCACTTAGGCAGCCCTCGCGCGCCGACACTTGGCACAAAAATGCCCAAATTCAATCCGATTTACCTTCAGGGAAAAAAGACTTTGAAAATCGGTCAAGTTTTAATCGAGTTATCGCGGTGATAGACGGACGGACGGACGGGCAGATTTGGCATCTGAGGACCATAATCGATCGATGCTCCCCCTACTTCCCTTCTCCCCCGCTTAAAACGTCTGGTTACAAACGTCGTGGTAAACGCAATAGACCAGTTTTCTAAGAACTATGTTCATTGTACGGGTCTAATTGGAGCTCCCATTACTCGCGCGCCCTCCGTGGAATAGCGGTCTAGATCATCGTATATTCAAACAAGAAATTTTCCGCCATAATAATTTAAACCAATAATAGTTTAAAGAATTTCTTAATTCTTCGACGACCGAAGAAAACGAAAGGCCAAGTTTCCGAATCGGTAGTCGAAACAAATGATAAATCGTTCTCGGTTCCATTTTCGGAGCTAAACGTAATTTCGAGAGATCTGGTTGCAATTTTTTCTCAACACTTACATTTAGTTGCTGGAGCAGAGCCAGAATGAGGAATTTTAGTTTTTTGTGCAACATTTTTGTAATTAATTTCGATTCGGCGTTAAATTACAAAACAAACACTAAATTCTTTTAGTGTCTGAGTAATTTTCGCAAAGTCAATCGTTCTTTTTTTTTGTTCGCCTCAGTCAGTGGCATATTAATTCGAATTTATTGCGAACGATTGAAGTTCAGTTCCAAACAAGGAAGATAGTTCTTTGTATGGAAATTCCATGCAGATTTCATCTCCATAAATTAAATCGCAATGCGACTACATGAAAATAAAAGAGATCAGTTACAATAATTTAAGAAGAATTAGTAATCCCAGACTGTAAGACCCATAACATTGTACAATAAATGATATTTTTCAGGTCTTACATACAAATATATAGGTACGTTTAATGAACATGATATTAACATATATACCATTTACAATACCTTGTTGCACTCCAGCATTTTATCGAAACCAACAGCAAAAAGACACATCGATAACGAAGAATATGCTCAACTTGTTTGATATTAATTCATCGTCAATGGAACTTCATTATAATCAGGACTACAACACGCGCTACATACGAAACGAATTGCTCATACAGTTTACGTTTTTTTCGTTATTTAATCTTATAAGACGTTCCCTGCTGCGGGATGTGTGCTTGAGATGGCTTGGTTAGTTAGCTTTTATTATATGCTCGTTTTTAACTAAAAAAAATTATAAAATGTTGTTCGGAATATTTTATTAGCCTGATTCTAATATACAAGTCAAATTGAAATAGCAGCAAAATGTTCACATAAAAGTTGAGATTAAGTGCACTTACAAATCAACGAAAAAAAAAAACAGTTTCTGTACGGTTAACAGATTTTGTATACAAAACGCGCAAAGTTTATTATTACATGCACCATAAACTTGTTATTTCTGCACGCATTTCAAGTGATATAATAATTTATTTTAACAGATGTGGTTTTTCTGTAATGGCTACCAAAAATGGTTAATTGAATTGATTTGATAAGCAAACGAGATGTTTTAAGCAGAAGAAAAAGAAAACTTTTCCATCTGGTAATTATATGTTACCAATAAGAAAAATCGAAATTAAGTTTTTGAAATGGAAACACAACCGGACTCGAAGAATTACATTGAAAATTTTACAAAAAAGGTTTGTCGTTTTTTATGGGTTAGAATCCGTCCATAAATAGACCTACATACCCTAGAAATCTGTCGGCCGCGTTGAAAATCAGTGTTTGAGAACCTTTTCAGCAAGTAAAACGATGATTTCAATTCGGCTAATGTTTGAAGGTATTTATGCCTCGAAAACGGAATTCGCGTGTCAATAGTACAGGCAAAATTAATTCTGTCAATAGCACGCAACATTGTATGAAGAAATCGAGCCGTGGCTAAAACATTTCCCCTTATGGAATTTGCCTATAGACGTTGTTAAAGACTCGAACGTATTTAAGTAAATATTGCCCTAACTCTTGCAATTACGTCCTACGTCCAAATTAAATTGAATTGGAAATTCTCAAAGGAGCAACATTGAAAAACCCGTCGGTGTGCTGGTTGCACACAAAATATTGTTTCGATGCAATATCATCAAATATATTTTTTTAAATTTTTTTGGGTGATATGTAAGAGTGCGAAAAATCGGAAAAGTGAATTTTCCGCCATTTTGGGAAGTTTTCCCCTTCCCCAGAATACGCGTTTGATCCTAGGTCTCCAGACGTATTTTTGTATGATAGCCCAATTCATTATCTGAAGAAGGAAACCGAACCTAATGTTTTATGAGAAAAATTACAATTTTGCCAACGCTTAGACTAAGTCAATGTTGGACGACAAAAGGGACGTGAAAATTTGTAAATTAATGGAGATTTGATAAAAATGTTGTAAGAGCTATCACCGCCATTGGAAAGATAAAGAATTGGGCTATAATACAAAAATACTTTTGGGAGCCTGAGGTCAAACGTGTATTCTATAGAGAAGGGAATCCCCCAGAATGGCGGAAAGGTCCCAATTTCACATCACTCAAAAAAATAAAAAAAAATAAATTTTTGGTGCTTTTGCATCGAAAAAATATTTTGTGTTCAATATTCAAGCTATTCCGGAATCTCGGCCCAAAAGTAACCAGCCTAGTGTGAAAACGTCCACGAAACCAACTAAATGTAAAAACAAATCAAATTTCGAAAAAAGTTAAAAAAAAACGTTTTCAAACAAATTTTCAATTTTCATTTGTACTAAGACTTTTTAAAACCGACCTAGAGCAAGGCTCTGATCCAAAGCTACAAAAATGCGCTCAATTTACTCCACAACATAGCAATAAATTTTTTTGAGGACCTTCGGAACGACCTATGGCTATAAGGAGAGACCTCGTACACACACTTGCATGGACACAAAAGTTGGCCTCTTTTTCCCTACAACACAACACAAAAAACCTCATTATTAAAGGAATATTCACGAGAAACCACCAAATATCGTCTAGGGTCCCGTTGCGTGAGTTGGGGCCCACACTGAGGTCCGAACCACTTAACCGATTTTTCCTAAATTAATTTTTGATTTTCTGAAATCCATGTCATTCATTCAAAACCTTGAAGAGCGATTTCCATTCTAATTTGGCAGAGATATAAGTCAAAAAGTTTGGCAAACCTTCAAAAAATTACTTTTTTGACCACTTTTTCGACAGTAACTTCGAAATTCAATTAAATAATCAATTTTTGATTTTCTTTCAGTAAAAAAAGGACTCGCTCAAATCGGGATTTATGTAGAAAGATTGGCTTCTACTAGAGACTCAGTTCTAGCGCCCTGGCTGAGTCCAAGGGTTTATAATCGAAAAGATTTTGAAAATCAGTCAAGTTTTACTCGAGTTATCGTGTTATTGACAGACGGAAGGACAATTTTTTTATATAGGTACAGTCTCAGCAAAGTGAAAACCGACAAGTTTCTCATTTATCATACGAATTTACCATACATGTCGGTTTTCACTTTTCCGTTTCTGTATATCTTTTATGTAGACCCTAAAACGAAAAGCCCACCAACTCCCGGCTGGTTATAAACGTGAGGTTCATCAAGATACAGTGAGGTTAGGGGCAGTGTGTTTGGGTTTTTTATTATAGCAAAATCCCGCTCCGGAGTCTCCGTTGGCAGAGGAGCCATCCGTGAAACATCTTAGTCGGCTAGTGTCTGAAATTACTGTGTCATAGGTTCAGTCACACCGGTTAGAAATAATAATTGAGGAAGAGGTATCAGGAAGAGCATTCAGGCATTTCCAGTACGGGAGAACTTATTACCATTCTTTTCCATATTTTTGAGTGGTTGCTCTGATGGTTACGTTTGGAGCGAGTTACTTAGTTTTAGTTCCAAAGCAAAAGAGCGGGCTTAAGCTTCAATATAGATGTGAAATGATTCTATGTAGAGCAGGGCTTATAAGACTGCGGTTGCGGCTGATCTCATGGCAGCGCTTATTTAAATGAGTGCTAGTCATCGAAATTGTGAGAGCTTAAGACGAGATGTGGTGAGATTGCACCTAGGCCCCACCAAATAATGGCTGCGTAACTCAGTCGAGGACTGATGATAAAGGTGAACACTTTCGGGCTGAGGCTCCAAGTGAAACCAAAGTCTCTTCTGCAGTGCCATACCTCACCGGTAACTTTCCGGATGACTTTATTGAAATGAAGTTGAAAGTTATCTATTGTGAGACCAAGGACTTTGAATGAATCAGAGTGCTGGATTCCCTTTCCGAAGAAGAGAGGGGGAATAAAGTCTGTGATTCGTTTTTTAGTAAATAATTTAGTACAGTTTTGTCTGGGTTAGGTAAACTGCATTAGTTTTCAACTAACCTAAGGGCTGATCGCATGACTTCGCAAATTGTGGAAGTAAATAGGCCTAAGATTAGGATCACAAGGTCATCTGCATAATACTTAATAAACATAATTGTTCGGTAGCGACAAAAGACTGCCTTTCGCTAGATAGATAGATAGTGGCGGTTAAATGCCCCCTTGAGGGCAACCCTTACAAGAACACTCCCTAAGTAAGACCTAAGTAGGAGGAGACTATTCTAATACTCATTTAGAGGACTTTACGGTACTCATGTCAGTAAATCAATATAGGGGAATGAGGGGGAATACCGATCAGCGGGCAATACCGACCAGGGCAATATTTCGTATTTGGCGCTTTTTCTAAAGAAATTTTTAACATTTTATTATTTTAGCAGTTTGAATGAAAGTTTTTCAACGTTATCAAAGCTAAGTGTAATGTATTTGATATATTTTTGTTTGTTAAATATGATTTTTTTGCCTCACCTGTACTGAGGGGTATTTGCGACCGTGGAAATATACATGGGATCTCATGAATGCAAAATGTGTGTAATGTGCCAAAATGTCATACATTTTTTGGGTGCGCAATTCAGTTAGTTTTTGAACAGTTTTTGCGAAACACTGTCCTTAAATGCATAACTTAGTATTTTTCTTCAATAATAGACTGGTGCCAATGTTTAAATTCAACTATCATTGTTAAAATTCTGGATTGTCTTTTATGGACGAAATTACCCGACGCAAGGTCGCAATTACCCGCAAGGGTCCCCAAATTCAATTTGGTTGTCCTGAAGTTAAGATTAGTTTTAAAGAATAATTCCCTCGCATTCCCCTAAATGATCGTACAGAGAATGAAATCTAAAATTACTCACAAATCATCTAATTTTATTCTATATGCACCATCCTTCATACTCTTAAAGTCTTCCATCCTAAAAAATTAACTTTTGATAAAAAATTTTCATTCAGACTTCAGATAAAAAAATAGAAATTCGTAATAACACGACGCCAAACGTGAGAACACTTGAGCGAATTTCGATAGATAAGACTTTCTTCGCACAAAATATTTCATAATTAATCAGCTCAATAAAATGCACCAAGACGGTGCAATGTTTTCTTTGATCCGTCGGATAAAAACGATTCTATTATGAGATCAAGTTAATGTTTCGGTTCGGTTGTTTCGCAATGAAATGGTGTACGTGTTAAATTGTTGATCCGTTTTAATCGTTCAGGTGATGTGAAATAAAATTGTTTTCTCTTATTAATAACCCATGAGATATGATTTGATTGAGTATTTTAACTAATTCAAGGTATGTTGAGAAAATGTCTTGAAAAATTAGCTTGATTGCACACTCTGCGTACGTAATGATAGTTTAATAATTCATGTTATCTTTACATTGAAACTGAGTAATTTCCAGGACATATTTTAGATTCCTCCATCGCATTATAACTGGAACTGCACACATTTTTTATCTGCAATTTTTTATGGTATTTAGAGCAATGCAACGTAATATATCAATTGAATTGATACTGACAGTTACAAGTGGAGGAAGTCTAAATGCGTACACGGAGTCTTAACAATATAGAAATTGTGGAGCTTTGCACAAGCGCAAGGACGCGTGCAACAATTACTCCGTTAAGTACGATGCACTTAAGAACATTGTGCCGCTGTACATCTTGTAATTTCCATGACAGGATTTAAGATAACATACTTATAACAATAACAATCCGCCGTTACAACCCCTCCGGGTCAGAGGCTTGATCATTTTATTTACTAGTTCCGCAATTTTTTTTTAGCTTTTTCTCCTTAGAGATCCTTCCGTTACCGACGTTTTTACTGTGTCAGTGGTAAATTGCACACAAACCTAGTGCCATCTATGATGTACTGGGTGAGGAAAATAGTAGGGCTTAGAATGCCGGTTCGCCCCATCAATGTGTTTTACAGGCAGGCATTTTTTGGACCAACATGCTTAACGTGAATTCCGAACCACGCCTAATGGTAGCTAGCATTAGGATTTCTTATGATGCTAATTATATCTCCGTCTAAAGTTAGACTCAGATATTTGTACAAAGAATTCATCGAATATGAGTGACGTCATATTTGTCATTCTTCTATGTACGATTCGTTGCGGCGCCAAATTCACAACTACCCATATTATGAAGCCTGGGTGTGCCTAGGAACGTTACTTTCATGCTATGCATTGAAGAAAAATCCTATAATAATAATAATAATAACAATAATAATTTGTCCCCACCAGGATTGAATCCAGATATTCGTGGTGGAAAGCCAACACGTTACCACTGAGCTAACCCGTTCCTTAAGGTTTCATACTTATTAATGGAAAATTTGAGCTGCCATCTGAAACTGCCAATATTTGTGTGTTTCGGGAACTCCGATACCAGCAATGAAGGTAGTCGATAAAGTTATAATGATATTGGGCAATAACACTAACTGATATTTTTTAAATCCCCATGTTTCTTCGAAATAACCACAGAAATCGCTTTTTGAGGTCTTAAAGATATGGACCTCAGGAAAACATCAACTGTTGAATGGATCTGCCACTGCATAGTCTGCATAGCTACGTCACTGTACACCATAATTAGAGGTCTTTTCATGAATATTTCTTTAATGGTAAGGTATTTTGTGCTGTGTTTGTAGAGAAAATAGAGTGGAATATTTTTGCGGATGTTTGGGCCCACGTCGCCGTCGGCCTATACCGCAAAAAATGTGTTTTGTTATGTTATGCAGAAAATTTTAGGGAACATTTTTCCTTAAGGCGTTATGGGTTGAATAGGTCGGTCCTTCGTCCGAATGAACATTTCAATATTTGCAGCCTTATAGCTGTTCTTGACGCTCATTTTTTAATTTTCCGCTATCAAATTTCGTTCGCTGGTCGGAGGGGTATATCGAAAAGTGTGCGAAGGCAGTCAAAAGAGGGGTTCAAAAACCTTTATTTTTCGGAGTGCGCACTATTTTACGCCACCCACTTATTATAAGCTCTTAACTCTCACTGTAGTGAATTTAGAGCATTAAATTGAGTTGGTTTTACGAAAGGAATAATTCTGAAAATAAATCTGAGAGTATAATTCTGCCACGACTAGGAACCGAACCTTCATCTTGCCGAAGTAGTGCTCTATAAATTGAGCTACAACGGACACCGCCAATTTGGACGGGTAATGCTGTTAAAAAAGGACGTTCATAAATTACGTAACGCTGGGGGGAAGAGTTCGTGATTAGTGTGACAGGGGAAGGGAGAGCTGTACGCGTGTTTCGTTCCGCTTGTGTGATACTAGCGTAATAGGGGGAGAAGGAGTGCCCAGAAAATCCATTTTTTGCGTTACGTAATTTATGAACGGCCCCTTATGAGTAATTTGATAATACTACTGTATTACAGAACTGCATTATACTCTTGACATTACTTGCGACCTGCCCATACATGAAGACCTGAATACAATTCGTGGAGGTAACAGACTCTAGTCAAGACGAGTCCGCTGTTTGAAAGGGCCGTTCAATTCAACTTAACCGAAGAGTGGAAAACCGAATAGAACTTCACACGTCAGCACCTTGTCACAAATCCATCAGAAAAACTGCCTGGTTTCGATTTGAAATGTTAGTATGATCAGTTTAGTTCTCTAAATAGAATCAGGACTGGACATGGTCGCACTGGTGACATGCTTCACAAATGGAATGCAATCAATGACCCATGAACAAATCCAGACGATGGACCACGTAATAAACGATTTTCCGCTCCGCAGCTTCAATGGAGGGTTTCATGAAATCAACTTACTAACTGACGGCGCAATACAATGGATAAGGGATTAAAAAGAAACTGTGATTCATACCGAACTGTGATAAAACCCAACTTTTTGTGCGGTGTTTGAACTCTAACTGAACGTGATATTTTGATGAATCCTATTTTTAATTGTTCATTTTCCCTATTGTCTTGCTGATCATTTTTTTCAATGTTTTTAACTTTTCCTTTCTTTTTCTTTTATCTATTTTATGTATTCAACGACATGAATCATTTCGAAAACAATAATAGGGATTCGTACGGGTCCGTGTAGCATTTTTTTCAAGTTCTAGAGATTTTAATTATTCGTAATTTATTTATAAATTTTTTTTTAGAAAAAATAATATTTTTTTGTTGTTTCCTGCAAGTTATTCTCAGCAACAATGAACAACATTCATGCGTAAAAATCAAAACTTTCCAAACCCATAATCCTATTCCTTCATAGATTTAAAAAAAATTGTGTAAAATATCATTAGTGAACGTCCATCATACATCCAACAAGGTACATAATAACATGTCTAGTCTGCACCGATGCATACATTCTCATACACACACCTTTCATGTACGCAAAGGGATCAACGAATTATTTACGCACCTTACACAAAAGGAATAACCTTTCACGGATTTTTCGTTGTTTATAGTCCTCTTTACTCTCTTATTAAAAAATCAAAATATTTGGTAATTTCATTTGAAAAATATTTTGACAATCCAACCGTTGCTGATTGTTGCTAAACAATTTGAATGTCAGATTAGATGGGATAATTCTCTTAAAGCTGAAACGCCTTCAAAATATGGATAAGGGAAATTATGTGGAATGGACAGTTTGTAATGGTTCCATGTTAAATTTTCTCTTTTTTTTTTGCTTTTTTTTTGTTCCTTTTGTTTTGCTTTGCTTTTTTCGTAACTTGCACTGTGTGGTATGTCCAAACAAATTGTTTGCATTTACCTTAATAATTGCTTTTTTAGAAATTTACATGCCATGTTAGGTGTAACATTTCAATCGACCCTAACGAAGAAAGTACTTTTTGAAACGAGTAACTGAAAATTCTTTGAAAACGATTTTGTTTGAAATACATGGGTCTCATCTTGTAATTAATTAAACTAAACATTTTTGATGATTCAAGAACACCACGGCAAGCTGTTTGTCATTATCGCTGAAATCATCTCCAAGTCTATACATTTTTAGATTGAGGACCCCAACCAGCAATTTTAGCACGAGGAAAACGGAAGTTAAAAACTAATTTTGCGGAGAGGTAACTGGGAGAAAAAGTTCCTTAAATTCGCTAAAACAGTATGTCAACTATAACATTGGGATGTTCGGCATTTGCGACGCATTTTTTTAATCAAAAGTGAAAATATTTCAAAAGAATTTTTTGTGTTCCGAAGCTGTAAGCGTCACCCAAATTGATATCAGTTGTTTTGGAAGAAGGGACGAGGACTTGCGTCACGAAGCGCGGCGGCTACTACTTCCATGGGCGAAAATGATCCCCTCAACTTCCTCTACAACATATCAAAAGTTTTTTTTGAGCCGCTGCCGCCGAACCGAAGCGCGGCGGCTACTACTTCCATGGGAGAAAATGATCCCCTTAACTGCCTCTGCAACATATCAAAAGTTTTTTTTGAGCCGCCGCCGTCGCCGAACCGAAGCGCGGCGGCTACTACTTCCATGGGCGAAAATGATCCCCTCAACTTTCTCTACAACATATCAAAAGTTTTTTTTTTGAGTCCCCGCCTATTTTCCGCCATTTTGGCGGTCACCCTGATACACTACACACCCAACCCAACAACTTTTCCTTTGACACCAAACCTCTATCTCGAACACAACCATTGCCTCTTACAAAATGTGCTATCATATACACATACACATATGGAGCCTTCTGAGAGGGCGCCCAAACGAGGCCGGTTCCCCCCCCCCCTTTTTTTAAAATCTCATATGGCGTAGAATGCCCACCCGAAGATTCCTGCAAAATTTCCAGAAAAGTTATCGAGCCGTTTTCGAGCACGAGCCAAAAAAGTCGGTTTTCATACAAATGACTCTGGAACTAACTAAATAACTAACTAAACTAACCCACTAACTAACGTAGGATTAACTTGGGCTTATATGAAGCAGCACATTTTGTATGGAAAATGACGATTTTCTAAAGGACATATCTTCGGATCCACTTAACCGATTTTAATGAGTAAAATGTCGATTTCAATCAAAATTTACAAGGAATCCAATGAACTGGGTCTCAGGGGGGTATGACGCAAGGGAAAAAAGTCAAAACTTAGCTGTATATATATGGTTCCGAAGTCTACGAAAAAAAAAATTCCGAATTTTTTGTTCGTATTGGGACTTGCGTCACGGGCGCATCGCTAGACAGCAAGTTTAAATTAGGCCAGATGTAAGAATGTAAGATTTTAACTCCACTGCAAGTTATCATAATTATATTTCATCGACTTAGAAAAAGCCTTTCATATGGTACTGTACAAAATTTTTTTCTCTCTTCTCTTTTAGAATACTCGAGTTCACAGATGTAAATATTTAAAATGAAGGGAATACACCTGATTTAAATGATCAGATAGATAGCTGGCACGTGTCACCTGTCTTTTGTGGTGCCTCTGATCATAAGTGGGCAAAATTCAAACTGAAATCAGACGAAGTGAAGTCACATTCGTACACTGACCCGAGTAAGATAGCCTGGGATTTGTAGCTGGAAAAGAGCATCCCCTCTTTGATTGGGTTTCGATTTGGTGGGCTGCCTGCAGAGCCACCTTAATTAAAAAATATAACTTCTATATAACGAAAAAGTTAATATGGTTCGGAATTATTGTTGTCTTTCAGTCATTAAAGTAGGTAGTTACTTATGTAGAAGTTGTGGGGGTAGTAGTTATTTTTGGTGGTAGTTGTTTTTGATGGTAGCTTATTTCAGTCGTCATTTCGACGTAGAGCCTATGAGGCACGTTGAAAATTAAAGAATTTATTAAAAAACCTACAATCTCTTAAAGAAAAATAAATTCGAACAGTTGGTTGTAGTCATTATGGTGTACATAATGCAATCAGAACACAAAACGCCCAGTTTAAAGTAACACCATACACCATCCTTCAAAACTATCCAAACGATGTTCATTTAATTACCGAAAACATTGCCCGCAGTGTGTATTTTAATGTTTTTGCTTTTTTTTAATAAATTACAATTACATTGCATTTCTGTTTTCCAAGATCAAGTAACACTGTACAAATGGCTGCTGTAAATAATAATCCGACTTAATGTTTACTGACAATGCTGTGGTAAAAAAATAACGAAAATTTCAACGCATTTATCTTTTATACCTTCATTAATCCTCCGGATTTTGTATCAAATTAAGGCACTACTTTGAGATCATTTTCGTTTCCTTTCCATCATTTGTAATGTGGTTGTCGCTGAATTACTTTGTTCTTTTCTTATGAAAACGAGAAACTAGCACCGAAACTATAAAAATTCATTCGAAAAAAGGACTAAATTTGTGGCTTGGTCAACAATAAGCGAAGAAAATCTTAAATTTATTGATTTTTTGGTGTTTTTAACATGGGGTAATAAAAGTTGATAGTTTGTTGTTACTTATATGGTTTTGGTTGTGGTATTTTACATTGTTGGCGGAGCCCTCATGCAGTGAACATGCATAATACAGGAATAAAGAATTACTTTCAACTTTTGGAATGTGTGTTTTCTTTTTGGACTTGAAATAATCAGGTAACATGCGTAAATGCTGAAACTTGCAACATAATGAAAGGTAGATTCGTATGTCTCAAACAGTAGTAGAATCGGAGGTGTGCTCCGATTGAATTTTTTGGTTGAGAGGAGTCAAATGATCCATGCGGTGGTCAAAGTGGTCGGTCGGTTGCGATCACACGTGTTCAAAGAGAAGGAAGTGAGTAGTGGCACATTTCAATTGTCAACAATCGACAACAATCGGGGGGGGGGGGGCGGCCATACATTTGACCTCTTAAAAGTGAATATTTTTCAAATTATTGTTGATTTAAATCTGCTGACAGCAAAAAATGCAGTCAACAGCAATAAAAATAAGTTTCTTCTATCTCAAGAAACAAACTGACTGCCTGAGGACTCCCTGGGATTTGGGAAAATTTAGTGGTTTCGTCTGTAAAAGAGGTTGATTGCTATAATTTGGGTGATAATAGGCCGCAAAAGAAGATCTTGAATGTTGACGTTCCAGTTGCTCAGCCTAGCCTAAAAAAAATTAGCGTACTAGTAGCTACTAGCTCTTGCTAATTTTTTTTAAATTCTCAGTTCACTTACTTAATCGGCACAACAACCCTTTAAGGGTCTTGGTCTTCTCCAACCGGGCCTATCCGCAGCTAACGCCTCCAGCTGGATACTCCCACAGTTTTAAAGACGGCTAGAGCTGCATCGTACGACCATCTGGATTTTAGAAACCCTGCACCTCTCTTGCCTTCCGGTCTGGATTTTTTACGGAATACGACGATTTTCCATTCGCTGTCCACAGTACTTTTCTTTCGAACGTGTGCAGCGATTGTTCGTCTTTTTGTGTCAAGCACCACGACTCCGAACGATACGTAACTACCGGTCTGATCACAGATTTGCATATTGCGCATTTTGAATTTCGGCTTACTAACTTTGACTTTAAGATTTTCAGAAGGCTGTAATAACTGCGGTTGCCCAGAATTATTCGTCTTTTAATTTCGTTCGCGATGTCGTTATTAACGTTCAGCTCCGGTCCAAGGTAGACGAATTTACTGACCATTTTGAATGTGTGTGTCGATCGTTACGCTTTGCTCCTGATGTCGATCGCTACGCTTTGCTCCTGATATCGATCGCTACGCTTTGTTCCTGATGTCGATTCGAAGGCGGGATGATTATAAATTCGTCATTGACCCAAGGTTGGTCCCTTTCCTCTCCAAGGCAATTAACTTCTCTGTATGTAACAACTTCCATATTTCGTCCAAGTATGTCCAGGTCATCTGCGAAACCTAGCAACTGGACTTGACCCTTGACCATCAATGTGTCCCCGTACTGGCTGTTTTGTCTCGGTATCGTCAGTTGCTTCCTTCTACTCGAGCTCCACAGATTGACAATAAAGTTAAAATATTTCGGTGACGTGATAGGCTTCAATCGAATGACTTACTTACTTTCTGATAATATCTAATTTTCTACACCAATATGAAAATCTAGTAGTAGAACTGAAAGCATTTCCCCAGATGCTTCAGCAATCAGCAATACCGAACGAGTAGACCACGCTACAATATTCGAAATGTGACAGCATTAGTGACTTGCTCATCAAAACTCGAGTTATTTGAGGAGTGTTCGTAAAATGAAGCCACGCGCTCATTTGTAAATCTTATAACAGAAAACTCCTATATGATCCTTCGAACCCAACTTTTTGACAGTACCTAAGTTCTTTACCGGATCTGAATATGGGATAATAAGGCCTCGAAGCCATGGAGAGGGAATGAATCTAGTCTCAATATTAGCACTAATTGCGTCACGGCCGCATTCAATTGAAGCCTATCTCCAATGCCTGTGCAAATTTTAGATCCGAGTTGATCCCTTGGAAGTTTTGGATCGTATCGCAAAGACTGAAAGATCGACCTGCACGTCGTGGTACATTATGTGCTTCAAGCATTGTGCCATGTCTTTCACGAACACGGAAAACAGTAGTGGTCCAAGAATGATTCCGTGAGGAACACTCCTCAGCAGGGGTAGAGGTCCTGATAGCTCAACGTATACAAACGAATTGCAATCTTTCTGATAGATTAGTTCCTGATTAAGAAGATCGCTTAACTACCGAAGTTAAATTGCTGACTAGGTTTATTGAATAAAATGAATGAATGACAGAATCAAACGTCTTATAAAAATCTAGAAGTATCAGCAGCTTTTTATCCATTGCCCACTTTATGTCGTTCGAAACTTTAAGCAAAGCTGTGACGGTGCTAGTCCACCTCTATGGCCAGATTTTAAACTCATAACGAAGATCATTAACATCCAAAAAATCCTGTATTTCTTTCTTCATTAGAATTTCTAGAACCTTCTAAAATCGTCTAGCTCGCGCGCCTTAGTTTGTTTGTGCAACGGAAACATAAGCTATTTTCCAAACTTTAGGTAACGAGCATGTCGTCTCGTCAAAGAGTGGATTGAACGTGTTCAGTCTCAGTTTTTCATTCATATCAGTGCGTCGACTCTTAACCGTGGTGTCGTCGTTTAACTCTGCCTGTTGAGCATGGATGCTTAACGTGTTGTACATGCCATTGTACATTCGATGCTCGAATTAATTTGTTCAAATGAGTGTGCAACCCATATCAAAGATTTAAAGTGAAAATGTGTATGCGATATGCGTCCATTTAGTTTGTCTACATAATGATCATTGTCTACATAATGTCTAACATACTGGTTTATTTATTTTCCTTAAATAGGCGTGAAAAAAGTGGTTCAATTCAAACTGTAACATCATATACGTTTAATAATTGAATACGCCATTAACTCACAATTCCCTGAATGGGAATAAAATATCGTTGCCCATTAACAAATAAAACGCGACGTTCATAATTAATGAGTAACAATTTTTGAATCTAATCTGCTCAATGCTAATGTTTATTATATTTTCGTTTTGTGTAAAAGTAATAAGTTTATACGCTAATTAAAATAGACTGCAAACAGTGCCAACTTTTTATCGCATGGTTACGCTGTAACGCACAATACGATCTGTTGTGGTATGAAACAGACTACAAAATAGCACACCTTGTATACATGTGTGATAATATAATTATATGTATAAATATTTCATTAGGCGAGTAAAACTCCTTTAATTATTTTATGATTATTTTAATTACGCATTTGGTTAATGCTTTGTAACATGAATAAATTAGTTCATACGTTCGTATTTTGTTTTATTTATTTAAAATGTAATTATTCACCGTCTCCGCTTACGAAAAGTTAATTTTGTTGAACATGAGAAGAAGATTTTAAGACACACATTTACTTAACATAATCTGATTCTGGTTAGACCCATATGAATTACTAAAGGGGTCTCATAAGTTCACAACGGCGTTTGTGACATATGAAAAATCTGTGTCCGTCCGACCGATACCAAATTTTTTGCGGCTGTATAGCCAAATTGATCTATCCATAGCACAAAGGCCAAAATCAAAAATTAAAAAATCAACAAAATCGATGAAGTTCTTCCTGAGAAAACTCGGAACAAGCGTCAAAAACGAATGCAGCGGGAAAACCGATCATTGGGATTTAAAATGAAATATATGGATCTGAGAAAATGGGATATGAAAGATTCGGACCATACTCCATGCGGGATGGTTTCCAAGAATATTATCAAGTAGGAGATGTATGTATAGCTCGCAAAGGCAAGAAATATACTACGTTCAGAAAATATTTTTGCCCATGCCAGACACTCAGGCTAGAGCTCTATGTCAGTCGTGGTCGATCGGTATATTGTTATTGGTACAAAGTAGAGTAGTTTGATATGAAACCATTGGTAGAATAGGTCTTGGCAGTTTCCAAGGTCGACTTCATAAGTCGTACTTTGAAAGGATTTTCGACAGTACCTTGGGGATATTCTGTGAGAGGAAACTGATAAAATTGTGAATTTCTGGAAAGAAAGGGTCCTAGTCTACGCTTTAAGACCCTTACGACGAAATAAGTTCTTCAAAAACGGGTTTAATTTTGACATTGTAGTTAGTAGGTTTTTCGTTTTGGGGTCTAGAAAAAAAGCTCTTCAACTTTTGAAAAATGTTTTCCTCTGAAAGGAAGTCGACAAAAGAAGGTTGGAGTTGGGCCCAAAAGATTGTTTTTCGCAATGTTGTTGAGTGAAACTTTTCGGCCCATCGAAGTATATTGGCCGAGTACTGCCTATCTTTTAAAAAAATTTTGTGTTTTCGTTTCTTTGCTGGAAACTCGATAAAATTTCATTAATTTCGATAAAATCATGAAAATTTTGTAAAAAACTCGCTAAATCTTTGAAAAGAAAAAATTCGCGAAAAATTCACAAAAATTTTCTAAAAGATAGGCAGTGGATCCAAAGCCTCAAAAAAATTTCTTTTTTTTTCAAAAAAATGTATTTCGGAAAATTGTTTACAAATGGGATCCGAAACCATTCCTTAGGGCTTTAGGTTTTCTCTAAGGGCATGTACTATTAAATGCTTTTACGAGGAGTTTAGGATTGGGAAATTATATTTGACCGATAGAACAATTCAACTTTAGCGATAAAAAAAAATAAATGATCGATAACTTTTTACCCATACCTTCATTTCAGTCACTTCTCTTGGGAATGTTTCCTTTTACAAAATGTTACGAGGTCTTTTGGACACTACCTCAAATATCCGCACTTTAATTCTTCATTAAATATCTGTTTCAAAATTTGTCGGTAAAAAATTATCGGTAATTTATTATTTATTATCGTTAAAGTTGAATTGTTTTATCCGTCGTTTATTACCATCCTTTAGGATTTGTGCAAGAAACTGAAGACATGCAATGGACCCTTTCAGTGAGGCTCAATTTTTCGAATTTCGTACGATATATGCGTAATTACGTATAATAATGCTTAAAATCAGCACGCAAACAATAAATTTCAATAGCGCCATCTTGTGTCAAATTATTCAAATTTCAATTAAAATTGAAATGTTGGGCGAACTAAAAGGGTATATTCGCGACCAGCGCTGCGATCGACTTTTAGTAAATCTAAAAACGTGTGGAACAAACTTTGCTTTCATTGTATTAACGTTATGTCAATAACCATGAAGTTCGTGCGTATGCCAATAGAAGCTGCTCTAATTGCTCTAAATTTTAAAAAAGTTTGCCAACAGCGTTAATCTACAGATTTTAAAGAAGCTTAAAGTGCGCCACAGATAAAACACTTCCTCTAAATTTTCTGATAGTTGGAAACACCCCATTACAGCCGCTGTGTTTCCCCGTTGTATAGCCATCGTATAAATCGTGGTTCGTGTGAACAAATAATGTTACAATCATGAAGCACCGACTCTTTAATCTTACGTAAGAATACATAATTTGTCCATCAATTTTACATTAGTTTACATGCATATACACTATTTGTACATCATTTTTTGCTGTGGTGGACAGCGCTAGTCACGAATAGTAGCAGATCAAAGTACATCCGATGTGGATGACCGGAGCCCTAGAAGCTGTAGTCCTTTGGAAATCTTTATTCTCCATTAATGTGTTCCCCAAAGAATAATAACCACCGGAATTGCAGCCATGGTAGTGAGGAAGACTGTCCTGAGATGGTCGGTAAAGAGCTATGTAAAGGGAGTCAGTCATTCAAAGGGCGGAAAAGCGACAATAGACATTTCTTTCCCAATCCTTCAACAGAAATCAAACGAACGGTAAAGGTGTACGTTTCTACGAGCTTGTTAATCTAATGCTGTGCTTTGAAATCTAAATTTCAACTCAATTTAAATATTAATTTCAATGGGACTCAATTATGTAAAAAACATGTCTGCAATTAGGTAACACACAAAAGAACAACATTGTATACATGAAAACTTGAAATTATTAGATTTGAAACATATGTAAAAAAGGTGTGTCCATTCCATTATTATACAAAAATGGCTTAATAATAAATAAAAAATATTCAAATTTATCAGAAAAATACTTTATTTTGTCAGGAGCTCTGGCCGTGATGTTAGTTTCGTTCGGTTATTGTTGCCATTACAAAGGTTAGGTACACAGGAATAAATTAGCTGTTTAATTATAATTAATAGAGCTTGCGTGCTTAAAATGTAATTGGATTGGTATATGATGTAACGTCAGGTCGGATAATCTACCCTCTTTCTTTATTTAACCGTCCGGCCGTCAGCGTTACATTATAGCTTTAAACACGTTCGTATAGAGGCAATGTTAAATCCAATAAAGCATTAACACCGCTAACGTCTTATATATTGTAATACTGAAAAGTTTTCGGAAATTCTAATGTTATCATATTCTACAAATGAAAATTTATTAGCAGTCGAAATTATACAGTCTAAGTTTTATTTTTACTCTATTACTCTAAGTTTTATTTTTGTACTTTAGAGTCGTAAGAATAAATTATCACAGAAATTTAAAAATAACTTTTGCATGCTTTTGTGTCTGCCAGGATAGAAACGAACGCTTTCTCATTCTCCATCATTTTTACATCGAGTCCATCAACATAACCTTTACATCAAAATTGCGTTAAAGTTACATCAAATTAACATCATTGGTACATCATTTTTAGCATTTTCTATGTATGCAAGTAAAAGCACGTCCCATATCACTAATACTTGCTTTAGAGCCTCAATCAACTGAATGTTGAATCTGAGGTGGTCGGCAACAAGGTTTCAGCAATCCTGACGGAGTAGTTCCGAATTTGTTTGCGAAATTTTACTAAATTGAATAAACCAATTAAATGTGAATTACTTAAAAACATTTTTGCCTTGTTCCTTCACAACACAACCTCCCTCTTTTTTTCTCTCTACTGGGTCGATGTCTCAACACTAATGAACAGAACTAATGTTCCAAAAATTGAAATCCACATGCTTCTAGTTCGATGAATAGGGGGTTGGAGTCGAGACTTACAACCTGACTCCAGGACACATGACTGCGAGCGATTGTGGAAAAATCATTGCAACGAAAGCTGGAGAAGAAAGAGACAATATGCGGTTTCATTCGCTGCTGGGAGGCCTTCGGCAACGACTCGGAAACGGATAAATGATATGAGAATTGGGACATGGCATGTGAGATGTCAGAATCACAGAAATGGAGGATTAACAAAGCATGACGGAGAAATTGTGGACCGAAGTTGGTGAAAGTATTGAGCTGCCGTTAGTAAAAGGGTTGTAATTCCAAATTGAGAGGATTTTGTTACAGAACGGAGGTGATTGTGATTGGTTGGGATGTAAAGTGATATATAGTGAGTGTCGCAACCGGACAAAGTAACCCCCGACTAAATTACTCAGGACCAAATAACCACAGTACAATTAACCCCGTAATTACAAACGTTAGCAAACAGGCAGACAGTAACTCACGCTATGGCAGTGCTGCGAGTATTGCAGTGTATGTATGCAAATGCAGACCGTAAACTGAATTGCGCACAGAGAAAAGCGGTGTCAAGAGTGGAGTATTTCTCCTTTGCGGGGTCTATGGTGTAAAGTTACAAATACTTGAGGCCGCCTGCAGGGCTAAATTTAGCGCCTTATGTCAAAGTAAACTCAATTTCATGTCGAAATTCATAGTAGATATGTTAACTGAAAATGGTGTGCTGCTCAGCTTATGTACCTCATCTTCAAATTTCGTATACTTTGACATCGCACTAGACTCGTGGAAGTTCTTTAACAATTGTCGAAAATTGATCTATTCAGTGATGAATTGTTTGAGAGACGATTAAGAAGTTACATTATTTGCAACGCGATTCCTTAAAAGTTTTTACGTGTTCCTCGTAAATGAGAGTCTTGTAAATGGTTTTTATATATCATGCATTACATTGAACTGTAAACTCAATTGCTATTAACATTTCCTTGCCAAACAAGAATCGTACGTGCTAACAATAATTTTTTTCAACCGAAAATATACTCCAGACCATATCATTAAGCAATCATCTCACTGTTTAATATTCTTTACAAACCGACCGGTATGTAGTAATGTGTGTATACCACGTCAAAAAAAACCTTTAATTTAACTCTTTTTTTGCTAACAAGCATAAATTGCGCGAAGAGTATCGGTCTTTTCGTGTTGAATAAAACGATTTACCCCGAGGTGGTTGTTGGTCTCACTTTTAATTCAATACTTCGCTTCATAAGTTAAAGTTAATGTTAAACATCTGATTTTTCGAATACAAACAAATTTTTAGATTGCTGCAATGGATTATTATGAGGGCGCAGATTCTATGATCTGGGTATCTAGAAATTTTTATTATTCCTTTGATGTTTCAGAAGTCATCTTAAAGAAAATTCACATTTAAAATATAGATGGCGCGTAGTGAAAATAAATATTTTTAACAAAATTTGCGATGTTTGTGCCACGAAAATTGGAGTGGAAGTAACTATTAAGGAGCTTTTATTAGTAACAAGATTCATCCCATTACTTTCATTGAAATTTTGTTCCGATGCTGATTACTTCCAGTTCATGTATTTAGAAATTATAAATTTACTGCCGACGGTTAAAATCGCTAGTTTATCGAAAAAATTAGTTATGATAAACGGGAACCACGAATGTAACGTTGCATGGAATTCGACAGCGAATGTTTCTCATTAATATTTAGTTTATTTAAAGTTTATTGAATTTTTTTTTGCATTGAAATTGCAAGAAATAATCAATAGAAACGAAGATTCTTGGTCAGTACAATCTGGTCGATTCCGGAAGGCAGCCCGGTGCCAAAAAAATTCCCTTAGCGATGTTGGATGATGCAACGAGTACAAAAATGTTCCCTTGGTTCCGACTCGGCACTAGGCTGCGTACTTGAAATAGTTATTTACGTAACTAGGAAAAATATCATATTTTTGACGAGTGTCACACTAGTCAAAAACATTATATTTTTTCGAGTTTCGTACAATATTTTTCATTCCAAGGGTTCAGAAAACTGCTTTTCTGTTTGAAAATAGGGCGGAAAGCAGTAGTTTTCCGTCGTAGGAATGAAAAGTATTAGCAGCCTTATGGAAGGTAGCCTGGTGCCGAAAATATTTTAAAGTCATTGTTGCGGCAATAAGGAATGTTTTGTGAAATTTAGTGACGTTTAATATTTGTAACTGCGGTTTCGATGACATTAACTGATTTTTAGCACCCGGCTGCGTTCTTTATGGTTGCTTAAACTTCTCAAGTGGGCAGCCTGGTGCCGATTTGGAACCGACTGCATAGTAATGTACTCGTTTTCCACTGCAGCATTTTCAAACTGTTTTGGAACCAGGCTGCCCAGCTTGAAATACAGACCTCTGTTTGTTGCAATTTTTCTCCGGGAAAATGATCTAGACGACGATAAGATAAGGCACTAGACAAAGGACAGTTAGTAGAATTGCAACAAACAGAGGCATTTTTTAAGAGACACCACCTTAGAAAAACCGATACAAATTGAAAAACTTACTGGCATTTCTATTTGTTTAATAAAAAACGAAACCTCCAAGTAGTTCATTAATATTTCTTTAAGATCTCAAAGGCAAAGCTATCAGGAATGTACATTGAGAGTTGTCCGGGGGTATCGTGAGTTGTCCAATTTCATATAAATTTCAAAATTGTGAGTTGTCCAAGATATGAAACGTCATTGGACAACAATACTCACCATTCAATAAACCTTGAGTTGTCCAATCTTTTTTTTTCATATAAATTTACTCGGACAACCTAACATTAAAAAAATTGTCAAGAAGATAACAAAAAGAAAATGTTTTTCGCCGTAAGGGAAGAAGGACCTCGGAGCCATATTTCCATGAAGAAAAAACGTTCTCCTCGAATATCGCAACACTACAAACAAAAAAAATTGGGCCCACCTCAGGCCCCAAGGAGAGGAGTCGCTTCCATGCTTCCATAAATAAAATGGTTAATATCAATTTTCCAAAATATCAATATCAATATCAATAATATTTATCAAAATAGCGAAAAAAATTTGTTCTGTTAGGTATTTATTTGTTCTCAAATACCGTAAGGCCTTTGATTACCTCTCAAAAAAAAAAAAAAACAGAATCAAGAAAACTGGATGGTATTTATTCGATCTATATAGTGAAAACACGACCGACGCGACGTTCAATTTTAAAAACGATTTTCTTTTCGCTACTACCTTTCAGGGAAAAAAAATTTGAAAATCGGTTAATCGTGTGTACAAACGGACGGACGGACGAAGATTTTTTTGCAGATATCTTCAAACCATAGTCGATGCTTCCTCAACTCTGGGTCTAAAAACATAAAGACAAAACATAAGAGAAGAATTATTTTGATAATAGAAAGTACCACAGAACGTACAGTCTTACCTAATCTTCGTCTTTGTTATGAGCATAATTGATGATGCACTATAAACCACACAGATCGGGTTGGTAACAAGTGGAAATTTCACCAAAAATATGGTCAAGTATCGTAATTTTTTTAAAACATCTGACAGAACCGTTTGTTCAATGATATGGCACAGTAGTTCCACAATAATAACTATTATGAATTATTTAAAAATAAGTTTGAAAAAGAATTTATGTGGTAAGCTGGGTAAACACTGTCTAATTCAATAAATATTTGCGGTTAAAGTAAGCGAACATGTAAAAATTCTCAAGTAGTAATTTGTAAACAAGCAATTTAGTACTTGAAAAGGCGGATCAATATCCAATTATTGGAAGACGTAACTAACAATTTATTCTTTAAGATTGACATTGTCCGTGTGTCTGTCGGTTTAAAATTCAACGAAATGATATGGAATAGTAATCGACGAACTCTAATTAGAAAAGTTTTAAGAATGCCGCTTCGTT
>WJQU01002983.1:0-12793 GCA_029228625.1 Pseudolycoriella hygida
CATCACTTTCGTCATCTGGAACACAGATCTTGTGGCCCTTGTTCCTTTTTCCCGCTCATCATTTAAAAAATCATGAAAACCTTTGCGTGTCGACCAGGAAACTGTCTAATGTTATAGGCCCTAGCTCGGCCACTTTCGAAGGGTGCACGACGTAGTCGCCTAGTGTCCTGTGTCTTAGCTGATGGAATTTAGGGCATTCACATATAACGTGAAAGCCCGTTTTCTCTTCGAAGCCACAGGAACAGTCTGGGTCACCTGAAATTCTCATCTTCGTCAGGTGCTTGTTGAGTCCGCAATGTCCGGTCGTCTCACTAACCACCCTTCTTATGCGATCCCGACTGATCGTCAGGAGCTCCCTAGTCCATTTGTCGTTCGGAGTGGGGAGGAAATGCTTGGTATGCACTCGTCCTTCGTACGCTGTCTAGCTTTTTCAATGCTCCGCCCTCACCCAGTCCTTAACCGCTTTCGCACAAAGCGAATTCGGGATGGGGATGTGAGGTGCCGGTTTTTGCCAGCTCATCAGCCTTCTAATTACCGTTCACTCCGGAGTGCCCAGGCACCCAAACTAGTTTGACTCGATTGCCCAGCCCTATCTGGTTCAAGTAGCCTTTACATTCTTCTACCAATTTAGAAGTCACAATGGGTGATATCAGCGCTTTTATTGCGAATTTACTATCAGTGCACACAATTACGTCTTCACCATTCAGTCCTTCTGGCATAATTTCTCGAGCTTTCAAAAGAGCTGCTGAGTTTCCGCCTGGAAGATGCTGGATAGACTTCCCAGGTGAATCCAGGAGCCGGTATCCGTCCTCGGGTCATATACCTCGGCTCCGGTCCCTTCACCTGTTTTTGACCCGTCTGTGAATCTGATCCATTCACTTTCGGGTAGCGTAAGTGGCCACCCGTTCGCCCACTCATACCTGTTTGGGAACAGTACTTCAAAGTTTCTTTCGAAACTCAGTTTCTGTGTCATAGAGTCCCGCGGCATGTCAAAAATATGATCAGAGATCATATTTTTGATCTTCCCGCTCCTGAAACCTGGAGACCACCAGCCATTTTGTGTCAGCCTGTCTGCTGTTGCGAAGGCTTTCGCCTTCACTACTATATCGATAGGTGGCACTACTAGTAGCACTTCCAGGGCCGCCGTTGCCGTCGTCTTCATGACACCCGTGGCACACACACACGCCAACCTCTGAGCTTTTTTCAACCTTTCCCTCGCCGTCTGCACGTTGAGCCTTGGCCACCATACTACGTAGCCATGACTTATCGCGGGCCTTACTACCGCTTCGTAGATCCACTGCATTGCTTTTGAGGATAGGCCTCAGCTCTTCGCACTAGCACTTCTGCAAATCCAAAAAGCCGTCAGAACTTTTTGACCTTGTCCTCTTCATGAGCGATCCAGTTTAGCTTACGGTCGAGCGTAACTCCCAGATATTTCACCTGGGGGCAAATTTCAACGTCCTTCCCGAAGATCCTCACTTTCCCAACAAGATCTGAGCCTGTGAGCCTTGGGCTGAACAGCACTATGTCCGTCTTTTCTGGGTTTACTTGCAGACCCCCTTCCCGGCACCATCGCTCCACTACTCTCAGAGCCATTCTCAAGCTGTCTCCCAGAGTGCTCTCGAACTTGCCTTTGATCAATATTGTCAGGTCGTCCGAGTCCCCCTGGGTAATGTTGCGTGCGATGAGGTTCTTGTTAGTAAATCTCGAAGGTAGTTTGCTCAATTTGAACAGGTTCTTGAGTTTAAGTATTTAGGAATCATTTCTTCTGTGGATGGCAGATTAGCAACGGAATTCGATTATAGGAGGAAGGAGTGGTGGTTACCCATGTGAGGAATCTCGTCTTTAACAAGGGAAATGGAGCTTACAACACAAATTTAACTATTTTCATGTCAATCTTAGGACCAACGATTTTGTACGATAGTGAGAGTAGGGTAAACTGGGTACATCTCGAGTATGATTTGAAAGTTTCTGTTCAACGGATCAATTGTGGGAAGTAATGATAAAACAATTTATTTTAGAGAGAACTAAGGAGTTTGTGTAGTTTATGGAAGAAACATTAAGTGTTAGAGAATGTGAGATAGAAAGTAGCCAAAGAGGATCTAATCTAAGTTCGCCAGAAGGAGACTCACAACTTTTAAAAGATCAAATCATTTTTTTGTCGAGTGAGCGAGGCGTGGCATGGTGTTGAGTAGAGCGAAAGTGTATTTTTTGAGGTCCTTATTTCTCGACGCTTAGTCAATGGTAAAAGAATCACGCCTCTGCTCATAAAAGAACTCCCCACTATAAAAGATTTGTGTAACAAAATTACATGCGAATTATCTGGGATTAAAAGAAGGTCAGCATGTCAAACTATACGCAGTCAGGGACTATTTGATCTGAACAAATTGTAATACCCCGAGAATAATGTTGTCCGGGTTGACATACAGACACCCTGTTTATTAGAATTAAGCCCCCTTTTAATATCTTCATTAATTTCATTTCATTTCATTGAATTGCAAAGCTCTATCATAAATATCATCCAAATAATTACTGCAAATATCAATTGATTGTCTTTAAAAATCTTACCCACCTATCAATATCAATTCCTCCGGATCAAGAGATCATCGTATGTGATTATGCGAAATGAAATATAGAATGCGGTTTGATAGCTCGAATCAATTCCCCAAATTAATGTAAATCCACTGGATTTGAAATTGATATGGTTGGGGCGGTAAATGAAGGTAACAAACTTGTATCACTGCACTGATGTATTTGTGTACAGGAAATTTTAGTATACAAATTCAACCACATAGAGACGTCAATATTGAAATCCAAACAGCAAGCATCATATTATGCGAAAGTTAGCTATGCTAAGTGAATTTCCCCCAGTGCTTTTTATGGTATAGCAAATCTCATTTAGGCTGCTGTATGTAAACTGTGCGTGCAAAAGGATTTCAACCATAAGCACTCTACCCTCAGTTTATTGTAAATTTATTTTCGTACGCGTCGAAAAATTCAATTAGATCTCATTGAAGTAATAGATAGGTTTTTCTCTTAGAATATCTAGATTTGGAATACAATGTTTTTATGATTTACAACGTTGTCAACTGCTCCAACAGTTTACATTTCTGTAATTGGTTGTAGCAACGAAGTCAACGCACTAACAAGGTTGAAGTTTTAAGGAGGGACTTTCAATGAATGCCACAAAGCATATGAAGCATGAGACCATAACAATAACCACCAAACATAGTAACATATCCAACAATATCGAACTATGAGCCTGAAGCTACTTGTGCAAACTGAAACGAAATAAAGAACGAGAGATAATGAAATCAACTGATTGTAATTTAGTTACCAATGGGGATTCGGATGGTATTGATGAAAAATTAGGAAAATTTTATTGACTGAACATTTTGATTCAACAAATAAGGAAAGAGAACGTTGTGAGACTAGCATTTTAACAAAAGTTTAACATGAAATCATGTTAAATCAAATTGTTTTAATATTTGAGTATGGGATGCGATCTGATTGGGGAAAAGATTGAATCCTTTGCATTCGTTTCTGTTCATGTTAACAACTTTATTTACATGGCTTATCAAATTAGCAACCACAAGGCATGTAACCTATGAACATGTATTCTACTGAAAGAGGCTTCGATATATCTACACGATCAGCTTCTGTCTTCTCGAGCAGTTAATATTTTACTGTGGAGTTTATGAACCTCACCATGAAATGTGCAATATCTTGACGGAGGCCAGCGCAGCGTCACATTAAATGCGTTAATTTTTTCCTCTTAACTTCGCGGTTTTTCATTGAACCTGTGCTAAGCACAAAGGTCCTAACATGGAGGTGATCGAGGGGGGAGGATACATTTATTATCGCCCAGAGAGAGAATCAAAATTTTAAAAAAATGTCCGTCCACTTTTTTCCGGCTCGATCGATCAACCTAAACTTTTTTTCCCTGGAAGGAACATAGGTCCCATGATTCAAGTTCGAAGTTGAGCAGTTCGGTCCAGTTGTTCCGAAGATACCGTCGAAGAGGTATTTAAAAATTTTGATTTTCGAGGGTCGGTGAAACTTTTTCACAAATATATCAGCAAGTATAGCACAGAAAACTAGGAAAACAGTGTGAGTTTCTCGGTCACATAGAAAAGCAGATGGTTTTTCCTTTATATTTGCTTAAGTATGCAATATGGAGATTTATTGTCAAAAGCAAAGTTGTAGAGAATAAAATTTTAGATAAAACGTGTTTCAGGGTTTTAGTGAAAAATGGCATAATCCTGGGATATGACCACTTGTAGAATTGGGAGGGATGACTCACATCTCTAGTACTATGGCAGTTAGAAGGTTCCTTCCCATGGCAAAGTTATAGAGAATACAGTTTTAGAGAACAATTGTTTCAGGGTTTTCAGAAAAAATGGCCCAATCCTGGGATATGTCCACTTCGAAGATTGGTAGGGATGACTCATAGCTCTAAAACTAGGGCAGTTAGTAAGTTCCTTCCAAAGACAAAGTTAGAGAGAGTAAAATTTTAGAGAAAACGTGATTCAGAGTTTTGGAAAAAATGACCCATTCCTGGGATATGACCACTTCTAGAATTGGGAGGGATGACTCATATCTCTAGAACTTTGAGAGCTAGAAAGTTGCTTCCAAAGATAAAGTTGTAGAGAATTAAATTTTAGAGAATACGTGTTCCAGAGTTTCAGGAAAAAATTATCAAATCCCGGGATAAAGAATTTTCTAGAATTGTGAGGTATGGCAGGTATCTATAAAATTACGGCAGTTTGAAGTTTGCTTCTTAAAGCAAAGTTGGTGAGGATTACATTTCAGAGAAAGTATTTGGAGAAACTGCGTTAGTTTTGTTTGTAGGGAATGCAATTTCCCGGCATTTTTTGAATCCCGGCAAACGGGAAGTACGGGAAATGAAAAAAATTTCCCGGGAAATTCGAATTTCATTTTTAGCTATCGTAACTTCAAAAAAACCACAATTTTTAGTGATAAAATGATAGAATGTAAACTTTATTGTCTTGACATTGATTTTTCTTCCTCTTCTTTCTTTGTACATTGAAAATACGTTCTCAGGAACGCTAAATTATCTAGGGTACCCTCAAATCTTCTTGACATTATATCGTCGAATTCTGAGCAAAAGAAGAGTTCGCACTTTGACGGATTAATGTGTAGGCCAATCTCACCACATTTTTCTTTCAAAACTTGGAAGTCGTTGAAGACCTGTTCGTAACTCCCACCGATTGCGCCGTCGTCGTACTTCAATGATTGGTTGAATTGATAAGCAGAAAAGCAGTGGTCCGCATGGATCTCCTTGCTGGGCTCCAAAATTGTTTCTTCACCGCAGAAAAGTAGTGTTCCCGCCGAATACCACTGCCACAAAAATGAGTATATATATGGCCGAACAGTTCAATTTAATATGTTCCAAAAAACTGTCTCTATTAACTTCATTGAAAGCATTTTGAAAGTCTATCTTCAGAATAACTCTACTCTACTCTTACTGTTCTGTTTTCTTAATGTTCTGGACGCATGTGCTGCCGCCTCACATCCTCCTCTTGTACCAAAACAAATTTGCCTCGGGTTGAATTTTTCAGCCATTGGTGAAAAAAGTGACCCACATGCTATCTTTGCAGTAATACGTCGAAATGTGTTTCCAACTGCAATGGGCCGTATGTCTTCATCTTCCTTGTTGAGTGCGCATAATGACGCGCCATACATAATATGGGCTACTTCGGAGATCGACTTTCCGGATAACATCAAGTTCGATAAGCCAGTGAGTGCTTTGATTAATCTTAACCCCGCTTCGCCAGTCGTTAGGTGATATAAAATCTTTCAAATGTTGTGGCACTATGCCATCTACACCTGATGATGATCCATTTTTAAAACTGCCAATCTTTCTATATACACATCCTTTTCAGTTGCGACAAGGGTTTTGGAGTGGTTATCTAGTGGGTCTGGAAAAGTAATGTTCTAGTTGGTGGTGGGTGCTTCAGTATCAGTCGTTGTAATGTTTCTTGATTTTGGGGCGCCAATATTTCTTTAGAATAAATTATTTGAACTGCACCTTTTACGTCGCTGATATTTTGTACTCCACTCTTCTTGAAATTGAGATCGGCGTGAAGTTTTCAGATGTTTTCAGGATTTTGAAAAATGCATTTTCCATATTCTTTTTTACGAATGACGTTAAGGATTCATTTTTGATTTTTTCCAGTACTCGAAAAAAATGAAATTCAATTTCCCGGGAAATAAAAGATCAATTCCCGGGAAACGGGATTGGTTCGCCCAGGATTTCCCGGGAGCATTCCCTATTATATGTTTGTGATATGGTGCAGGGGAGAACATTTCAGCCAACGAAATCAATGGTCTTAGATGTCATAAGAAGTAGGGCCTTTGACATTGCCTTGGATAATATCTGTGGATCTTTTAAATTCTTATGGTTCTTAAGCAACATAAAGCATTGAATTAAGTCTTTTTACAACATCCATTCTGTTTGTAACGTCTATTTTGTTTGCCTCATCTATTCTGATACTTACGGGTTTTTGCATATGTTTCGTTTCAAATATTGTATTGCGACATGGAAAAAATGTATAAAATTAGCTGAAACCTGCTGCGAATTTCCTAAATTTAGGGAATTGCAATGAACGTTTTTCAACTTTTTAGTTCCTAGATTTATTATCTGTCGTAAGCTTTCTCATTCTTCATACAATGCTCTTTAACGGACACTTAGACAAATTCTCCATTATCATATAGCCGATTGATCTGCAAGAACATTTGCGTATAAATTACGTAAAAAATACAAAAATGTATCACAAATAAATTCGAGCTAATTAATTAAAAATTTATTCATTCAGGAAATAAATGATTCAATATAAAAATGCTACAAATTTATTATATTGCCCTTACAATAACTTTATTAACTAATTTAATTTTTATTAATTTTGTTTAATCGATTTGTGGATTTTTATAGTAGAGAGAATGCGGTTGGTACAATTGAAATTCCACAAAATTAGGCTTAAAAAGCTTAATGTTCTTTACGTACCGAATGCACCCATCGTAATTTTT
The DNA here is from genome assembly GCA_029228625.1 of Pseudolycoriella hygida. Classification (NCBI taxonomy): domain Eukaryota; kingdom Metazoa; phylum Arthropoda; class Insecta; order Diptera; family Sciaridae; genus Pseudolycoriella; species Pseudolycoriella hygida. The sequence continues at coordinate 7,051 of WJQU01002983.1, forward strand.
TTTTTTTTTTGTTTGGAGTTCAATTCCTGTCAAACTGAACTATTGAAATTAATTTGGGTGAACTTTGTGATTTCTATGATATTAAAAAGAGCTCGGGGCTTGTAAAACAATCAAACCGTGAATTTTCTCACCACACCATTTACATCACCATTTTCATTTACATGAAAAAATAAGTTCATTAATTCATGTCATGATGGTTACTTTCCCAAGGAGATTGATTCCCAAGACAAATCTTAAATAGTAGCCATCACGGCTTCCCGTTGAAAACTCATGAGGAATTTAACTGAAAAAAAAGAAATTAAAATTTCTTCTTCTCTAAGAGTGCACACTGCTTACAAAAGAGCCATCTGTCAGAATCTTTTCAACTAATGAAAATTTGTCTGGAAAAAGTCGGAATTTTCTGTAGCGTTTTTCTCTTGAAGCCTTAGAGCGCGTTCGAAAAGTAAAATTCTCAGTGAAACCAGAGCAAAATTGAATATTAGACAAGTTTCTGACATAAACCGTTCAGTAACTAAAATGTTTCACTGGGTTTTCTTGAATAAAAATATTTGACAATATTTCATAATTGTTACGCATCTGCGGGAAAATTTATTTTTCTTCGAGGAGGAAGCTTGTATCCCGAGCCAAAGGCAAGGGATATAATCCTCCGAGAGGGTAAATAAATTATCCTGCAGAAACGTAAGAGTTTTTATGCACCGAAGCAAGAAATCAACAAAACAAATTATGATACAACACGGTAATGTATGACTTATCTCCCTAGACAGCCACTGAGGTGTATAAAAATTTATACCATCAAATTGTCTTTCATGCTTTAAAAATTAATTTATTACCTTCAATAATCGTCCCTCGACGAACTATGTTTACTAACGATGATAACAACAAACATTCTTCATGACATTTCTCACATTCTTCACGACCGATTTTGGTCATTAACAATCTAACCTTAAAGTTAACAATGACAGCATTAACTGAGCAACTCTGTGAAACATTTTACTTTTCGAACGCGCTCTTAAATGAAAACGAATGCTTATGTCGTCATTACATACTTAAGCTCTTCCCAAACAAAATTGCGGAAACACTTTTGGAGAAAACATTTACATTTGCTAGAAATTTGAATTCCAATATTTCACAGCAAAAGTCAGTCTTTCAGCTTTTCCACTTAATAAACACTTCAAAACGCATATTTTTTTCGACCAGTGTGTTTGCTCACTTAATCTTTAACTGAATAATCAATTTAAATGACAGAAAACATTTTCTAAAAGTCAGAGATTGATACAAAAAAATTTGAGTTGATGATTGCAAATAAAACAACGAATTGCCATTTCATACTGCGCAACCATATATAGAAGAACCAACGATGCAAGAAGTTGAAGCTGAAATTTCGAGGCTCAGAAATTTCAAAGCCCCGGGGACACACAATCTCCCCGGCGAACTTTTCAAGAACGGCGGCAACGCGGTATATATGGAGATGCACGAGCTCATCACGCGTATATGGAATGTCGAGGAGTTACCGGAAGAGTGGAAGACCAGCATACTTTGTCCCATATACAAAAAAGGTGATAAAATGGAGTGTGGCAATTTTCGAGGAATTGCTCTGCTGAATATTGCTTACAAGATATTTGCAAAAATTCTTTACCAGCGTCTTCATCCATACATGGAAAACTCTGTAGGTGAATACCAAGGTGGTTTTCGTGTAGGTCGTTCAACATCGGACCAGCTGTTTAATATCAGACAGATCTTGGAGAAGTGCAAAGAGTACAACATTGAAACACACCATTTATTCGTTGATGTTAAGGCAGCCTATGACAGTGTTAGAAGAAGTAAGCTATGGAGAGTAATGGAGGAATTTGGAATCCCCAACAAACTGATCTCGCTAACCAAGTTAACACTGAACGGAGCTAATAGCCGAGTAACGATCCGTAATCAACTGTCAGAGATTTTCGACATAGAGGAAGGCCTACGCCAGGGAGATCCTCTCGCGACGGTGCTTTTTAACCTGACTCTTGAAGCAGCTGTGCGCACCATGGACATAGATTCCAGTGGTACCATTTTCACCAATTCCAGTCAGTTGCTAGGTTTCGCAGACGACCTGGACATACTTGGACGCAAAATGAATGTTGTTAAAGACAAGTTTATGGCCTTGGAGAGGAAAGGTACCGACCTTGGGTTGAAAGTTAATGACGATAAAACGAAATACATGATCATCCCGCCTTCGAATCAACACAAGGAGGAAACCGTAACGATCGACACACACACATTCAAAATGGTCAACAAATTCGTATACCTTGGATCGGAGTTGAACACTAATAACGACATCGCGGACGAAACTAAGAGACGAGTAATTCTGGGCAACCGGAGTTATTACGGCCTTCTGAAAATCTTAAAGTCCAAGTCAGTAAGCCGAATTCAAAATGCGCAATATACAAATCTGTGATCAGACCGGTGGTAACGTATGGTTCGGAGTCGTGGTGCTTGACACAAAGAGACGAACAATCGCTACACACGTTCGAAAGAAAAGTACTGCGGACAATATTTGGACCAGTATTCGATTAAAGGCAGAACCGATGGCGCAGACGATTCAATCATGAGCTGAGTCAGCTTTATGGAGAGCCGGACATAGTCAGAACTACCAAAATAAACCGACTGTGTTGGCTCGGTCATGTACAACGAATGGAAGATCATCGTATTCCGAAAAAAATCCTTAAAACCAGACCGGAGGGCAAGAGAGGTGCAGGGCGTCCAAAATCCAGACTTTTGCAGAGAAATATTGGAATTCACATTTCTAGCAAATGTAAATGTTTTCTTCAAAAGTGTTTCCGCAATTTTGTTTGGGAAGATCTTAAGTATGTAATGGAGACATAAGCATTCGTTTTCATTTAAGACTTCAAGAGAAAAACGCTACAGAAAATTCCGACTTTTTCCAGACAAATTTTCATTAGTTGAAAAAATTCCGACAAATGGCTCTTTAGCAAGCAGTGTGCACTCTTAACTGTGCAGTTAAAATTTTACGGGAATTTGACTAAAGGAAAGAATTACTTACACCAACCTAAAAACATTAACCCATAGTTCTACCCATAGTCTAAAAACATACAATGTACGAAGCGATTATAGTTTTTCGCTAGCGCTTGTAACATAGTATGGGCCTGACAAAAACAGAGGAAACACTTTATCTGAAGACTGATTTTTTTCGAACAGCTTACGGTGTAAATTCGGAGGACATCTGGAGTGGGATTCCTGACTTTTCAAAAAGTCAAACTATTTCCTACATTTTCCTATATTCTTTAATTGAATTTATTGGGATCAAAAGTCGGTCTATTGCAACTGTCAAATCTATAAAGTAAACGAGAAGTTATGGGAAAGGTCCAAAATGTCAGTAGTTTAATTATATTTGATAAAAAAAAATCTAAGGCAAAAATTTATTTATTTTATCTAAATATTTGACGTTTAAAACGTCATTTTGACAGTTGGAATTAATTTTAGCAAAATCTTGGAACTTATGTCAAAAATGTTTCAACGGTACTAGATTTCTGAACAGTTTTCTTTACTGTGGCGACGTCGGCTTATGTCAAAGTATGCAAAATTTCATGACGAAATTCATAATATGTCAAGCGATGAAAACTAGTGAGCACTTAATCATGAAATTTCGTATACTTTGTAATAAGAAGACGTCACACAGAATACATGAATTGATCGAAAATGTTAAGAAAATATGTGATTATGTGTTTGTGGGAGACACATCTGATAAAGATAAAATGGAATGGAATCAATGGAATGGAGCAATGTGCCCTCTCCACAGGAAAGGAGACAAACACATTTGCAATAACTACCGTGGCGTTACTCTGCTGTGTACCGCAAAAATCCTCCATAGCAGACTGAGGCCTCACTCTGAGACGGTGATAGGAGAATACCAATCAGTGTGGATTCAGACGGAATAGATCAACAAGCGACCAAATTTTCAATCTACGTCTGATACTCAAGAAAGAGCAACGAGTTCAAGGTTAACACGCACCACCTCTTTATCGATTACACACAGGCGTACGATAAGATCAAACGTAAAGAACTTCTTCTTGGTGATGAAGGAGGTAGGATTTAACCTTAAACTATTACGGCTGGTGAACGCGACATTCAATGGTACAAGGTGTCGTGTGAAAGTACAAAACGAGTTTTGCGACCCATTTGACATAAAGGAGTGACCGGGACAAGGTGATGAATTGTCAATGTGGCGAAGGAAGGTGCTATGAGGCGTGCAGGCATCCAAACGTCAAGAATGCTTCCGACCAATTTGACGCAGATTCTGGGATTCGCAGATGACATGGATATTGCAAGCAAGACGCATTCAGGAGTCGACGAAACATTCACCAGACTAGAAGTTGAATCAAGAATATTGGGATCAACGAAGACAAAACCAAATACATGAAGACGCGCGCCATACGACAACAGGATGGAGATATCATCAACATCAGTGGTTACAGATTTCAAGTGGTTGATGAATTTGTATACCTGAGAGCATTGGTACAGTGATACAACGCTGGAAATCATGAGGCGAATCATGGCTGCAAACAGATGCTTCTATGGCTTGCAAAGACATCTCCGATCTAATCTATTGACAAAGGAAACCAAGCTACGCATCTACAAAACATTGATCATATACGTTCTGCAGTATGGCAGCGAATCATGGCCGATGACGAGAAAGGACGAAAATATGCTGTTGACGTTTGAGCGAAAAGTTCTGCGGGCGATTTTCGGAGTAAAATGCGAAAACGGAGTTTTCAGTTGTAGATGTAATTTCTAATTGGAGAAGGAGCTTGGTGAAACAAATGTGGTGGGAAATGTAAAAGTCAACAGATTGCGATGGGCCGGACACGTAGCACGCATGGAAAATACAAGAGCCCCTCGCATTTTGTTGGATAACGATCCAGACGGTCGTAGAGGAAGAGGGCGACCCAAACTTAGGTGGATCGATTGTGTTCTGGCAGACCTTAAGACACTGAGGGTGCAAAACTGGCGATCAACAGATCAGGACAGGAGGAGGTGGAATTGAATTCTTGACCAGGCCAAGTCCACGAAATGGATGTAGTGCCGGAGAAGTAAGAAGTAAGTAAGTACATAATAGTATTTTATGCTAAATGAACTGTAAAATGAGAACTGAGATTTTATATTTCGTGTGGCATAAATAGTTTTATGTATCGGGCGGTTGAAAGTTCACTTGCTCTACTATAAAGTGGACTTTACAGTAGAGAGATATATAAAAAAGCTTGCGAGCCTACTACCAAATTAACGAAGTCGAGGTAATTATTAAAACACTTTTATCGAAAATTGTTTTTAATTACAATAAGCCATAGGTAATTCGTTTACTTTCTTCAAAATAAAGTGATGAGTACTTTGTTAGCCTTATAGCAATTATGTGGTAAAATTGTAATTGAAGTATTAATTAATTGAATGCATTCAGTTTTATTTTAAACACAGTGATAGTCGAATGTCCATTTTAAGTTAATAAAATATTTGGTATATTTGAAAGAAGTGTTGGTTTTTGTAGCTGTGAAGCAATGGCACTCATAATTGGAAATTTCGTTGATCGAATTTGCGACATTCTAAACAGTAGAGGTGAGGAGGAATTTCTACACCCTCTAAGTGAAAATATATCGCTCTTTTCCAGATTCTCGATTAGATTATCTGCCGTTTACTTCGCCATTGAGTGCAATAATAATATTTTCGAGTTATTTATACTTTGTGAAAAAGCTTG
>WJQU01002984.1:0-44537 GCA_029228625.1 Pseudolycoriella hygida
TCACAATTTCGTTTTTCATACTCATAGCGAGCGGAGCGAGTCGAAAAAATTTCTATATCGAATTGAGTATTTCATATTTTGAATTCAAGTTGATTCTTGATTCAGAATGTTTCACATTAACATATAAGAAAGAATTTACGTCACAAGAGAGAAGGTTTTTTTTTTAACGTGTGAGCGTTGCTGCCCGCGCCGAAGGCAAGGGCTACAAGCAAACCTGATAACACTTTACGTCAGATACAATTAAAATATACCCGCGCAGCGAAATTTTTTACAAATTTTCACGTTGATGTGTGAGAATCATGTAACATTTTTTAGCTCAGCGAAAAAAGAAGACAAAAGAGGACGTTTTAAACAAAAAGTGATGTTCTTAGAATTTGGCAATATATACACTAGAACCAAGTACACGATTCCCAAGGAACTGGAATCGAAAAGCGTGTACCAAATCAAGTGCCAAAACGTCATCTACATCGGAATCAACAAACAAAAACTTAAAGACCGAATGACCAAACACCGAAGCGATGTGCACCTAAAGAAATTGGAAGGTACCACCGGACTCACAGTTCACGCAGTCCAAAAATCCCACAACTTCGATTTTGAAAATGTCACCATTTTAGAACAAATTCCCGAGTATTGGCAGCGACTTATAGCCGAAAAAATGTGCATTCACAAAACCGATCACACGGTCAACACGCAAATCGACAAAGACGGCCTACATGCATCGTACATGAATTTGATGAAATTGATGATCAACGTACCTGTGACATAATTTCGACAGTCCCATACCAAAACCAAAGAACCGCCAAAATATGACAACCGACGAAGTTAATTAACAAAATTAGTTTCAATTGAGTGCAATGTTCCGTAGAATTTAATAGTACAGGAGCATGGCTAAACGTTTGTGATAAATTTGATTTAGATTTTTTACGTCTTTGATACCTGATGAAGAGCAAAAACGATGCTCGAAATATAGTTATAGACGAATGGCAACCCTACTTTTACCATCAGCAATTTCTAAATAATAAGATATTCTCGAATTTACATGGAGATCGTGCAGTCGGATGCACCAAGATGCAGTCAGGTGCATTATAGTTCACCAAACGTAGTCAGGTGTAGTTAGGTGCACCAAGATGTAGTGAGGTCCACCAATGTGCAGTGAGGTGCGGTAAAATGCAGTGATTTTGGGTTTTGTATCGTTTATAAAGCTTTCTACTTACACTAACACTCATGTTTATTTTTTGCAATTCACTGACAAAAAGATCACCTTTTCGTGCGTCATTTTGGGTGAAGCATGAGGTCATGTTTCGTACTAGTGCGATAAAACTTTTTTTTATACCTCTCTACTGTAAACTCCACTTTACAGTAGAGCAAGCGAACTTTCAGCCGTTCAACTAATTATGCTACACGAAATGTAAAATGATATCTCGGTTCTCGGTGTCGTAAACTAGGTTCTCGTCTTCGTCTCGAACCATTTACTCCACCTCGAACCGAGATACCATTGACAGTTCTTGTAGCATAGCACTAGCGAGATATATTTCTTCGCACTAGTGGGTAAAAACCGCTTTGAAGTACGCTAGTGGGACAAAATTTTATCGCACTAGTACGTAAAAGCCGTTTTTACGCATTAGTGCGAAACAATAAATGAAATTTCTACCAATTTTCGCAAGTTGAAACACGTAAGAAAACGCTCCTTTTTTGTCGGTGAATGGCATTGTGAAAAAACATTGATACACGTTACGTATTAAGGTATAGTTTAACGCACTAGTTGAGCGATTGCCGACACTACTATATTGGTACTGCCCAACAGAAACTAATATTACGGTTATGAAAAATTATGTATATAATTTGATATGATTTTGTATATATTTATTGATGCTTTCATTCTTTTGATGTATGATACTTCAATCCTTTCGTTTTAATTAAGTGATTCGGGTCTTAAGACCATACATATTAGCACTGATGTGAAAGACGATGATCCGGTGAACTTGCGTCACGCGGTGGAATTGGCATTTATGTGAGAAAATATTAAATCTATTTATGTAGCAAATAGCAAATGTTGTATTTATCGATTAGATAGAGGTATGCAGCAATAAATTTAGTCTTTACCGTAGTCCGTTGAATGATGTAAAAATTTAAATTAAAGATGGATTTTCTGATTATCACAGCCCATTTTACCCATTAAGTGTCTATCAATTTCCGGTAAATACATTATCGATACGAAAATATTATAAATTAATTTTTAAGTTTTATGTTTCAGTGGTTATTTTATTTTTAAATCATATTTATCGATTTACGTTCTCTGTTTTCGTTATTGGAAAAATCCATTACAGTGGAAGTACGACATTGAGAAAATATAAACCGATTAAATTAATTAAAGATCGAAGATTATTTGCAAATTACGCATCCATATTGCGAAAGGGGAGGTTTGATTGCCATAGCCGTTTTTTTCTGAGTTTCTGATATTAATCGCTTTCGTTATTTATAAAAGCTTACTGGAGGAATCTGTAATTAGGTTCCAAACGTCCACTCGTATTTCAAAATGGAAAATTATTGTTGCAAAAGAAATAGTTGTACTACTTAAGTTTAAATACTGAAAAGTTGTACCAAATTCGCACTCAATGGATTGACTTTAGTTATGAAAATTCAGCCGAGTAGATCACTACCATTTAATCATCATACCGACCTTGACGATAAGCTAAATTTGTTACAAGACATTTCAATTTTTCATCCCCACTATTAACCGGATCAATTATGAAGGCGAATTCCAATCAACAATAGTACATTACGTATGTGCTTCCAAGTACGTTTTGTAGGTATTGTACTTACGTACAATATTTTACATGTTGATGCTCGCTAAATGCGTTTTCCGAATCGCTTGCGACGAGGTAATGACGCATTTACCGAGCAGAAACATGTAAAACTGATTTTTTTATAGGCGCTGTCAAACCTTTATATGGAAATTTTGGCAGTTAAACAGTCAGTACCTTTTTTATACCATTCGTCGTGTAGTTATGTATTTTTATACAGTATGTGTAAGCTACCCAATCGGTTGGAGATGGCCGGACAGCCATTTCTCCCTCGTAGGTATAAGCGTGTTGAACCTCCTTGTACATAATAGAAGGGCTTAAAGATGTACAGACAAGTCAAGTTGTCGGTTAGCTCCGGGCTACACTCTCTACTAAGTCAATTATGATAAGTTTATATGGGACAAAAGAGATCCGAAGTGATTTAATCGGGCACTACACATGGCCATAAAGGTGGAAAATGCTCAAAACTTGAGAAGTGTCAAACATTTGTTTACTTGGGCGAATTTTGTAAGTTATTTCTCCCTTTATCGGTTTTAAGAAGCTCGCTCAGCATGATTAATGTAGTAAAGCACCTGTGAAGTTCAATTAGGTGGAACTCATACATGGAATTATTTTCAAGTGTAGCTTCTTAGAACCATTGCTCAGAGGGAGCGGAAACCAAATATACAAGAATAAATATTAGAGAGACTTGTATTCACAAAACTTTTTGATAAGGTTAAATCGAACATTCATAGCAGCCAGCACCACGTCTCATCAGCTGCCGATGCAATTACGAATGGGGGTCAGGTTGATACGATCTACACGGCTTTTCGAAGGCATTCGATAAGGTTGATCACAATGTGCTATTGAGTCGGAATTCGGAATTCCTGAGTATCTAGTGCAATGGTTCTCATCATATTTGCATGATAGATCACAATTCGTTGTAATTGGTGGTTCCAAGTCTGAGAGAATCATTCCCTCGTCAGGGGTTCCGCAAGGATCGATTCTAGGACCCCTACTTTTCCTAATTTTTATTAATGATTTGTTAGAGTCATTGTCATCTTGCTCTGGCTTCGCTGATGACTTAAAACAAGTCAAGGATATCAGGGACTGCGAATCACTGCAAAAAGATCATTTATTTATTGTCGATTGGTGCAGAAGAACAAGATGGCTCTCAATGTAGACAAATGTGCCGTGATGTCAATTACCCATTGTCGGAACAAAATATTATTTTCCTATAACGCTGATCAACAAAAAACGACCGATGATAAACTGTCATTCAACGAACACGTGATTGACATAAAATTTGTGGCAACACTAAAAAAGCGTTACGTACTCGTTAAAGTACTAGTCTCCTGTAAGCTCTACATCTTTTTTATGCTCAAAAATCTTAGAAGTCATGGGTCTTACAGTGGGAATCGGTGTACTTGTTTACTCTGTAGCCTTCTTATTTCCCGAGATTTTTCAATTTTGTGAATGTAACGTGGCGTGGAATTAGCCCAAGGAATAATCGAATATAAGAGATGCCACTCACGCAAGACTCTTCAAGATGAATTAATTGAACAAATTCTTTTGATGCATTTATCTATTGGCCAGACGAAAAAGAATGTAATAAAAACCTCTCAATTCAAACAAACAACTTAGCGTAGAGTAGGTCCTCGACTGCGTAAAATATTTTGAACTTCGTGAATAATTACGACTCTCATGAGCTTCATGAAATTTATTTAACACAAATCTCTGGACGAATGCAGGTGCCACACATTTTAAAACTTACAAATCGCGTGAAATTTGAGTTTACGCAATTTTTTTACGCAGTTGATTGAGCTTTGGGTTTACCCTTATAATTTGGACTGATGGAAATGTTGATGCTTGAGTGCCCATTAAGCACCATCTTTAGATCTCGCTCGTTCTTACAGTCTACGAAAAGTGAAAACATACATTCCATTTCATCCCACAGGTATTAATGTTGTGGGATGAAGTAGATTGTTACTATATGTATGTTTTCACTTTTTTCAGACTGCATAAGCAACGGCAATATGGAAATTTTTCGACAAGTGAATTTGTTGGACTTAGCTACATTGAGGAGCTTCGTTTTGACATTTTTTTCTTTCGAATCATCACGTGCGGTTTAATTTGAATTATTACATTTGTTTTTAATCAAGTGACTCAAAGGTGGTCCTAGAGTTTGCTTAAATAATTTCAAAATTAGTGCTAAAATTATACTCTTTTGTTTACGCAGGTCTAGGTGTTTACTTCATAATAACTTGAGAACTAAAATTAAATTCAATCGATTCAATGTGTGTTATTAATGAACTTAATTTTCTTGTATTTGCATAAGTATTTATAATCACATGTTCATTTTTGAATATTAAACTTAAGACGTTTTTTCTTTCCAAAAAATTAATATTCTTAAAAAAACAAAAGCATTTTAATGAGCTGCTCATTATTCTATTAAAAACTAATTCTTTTTAAGAGTCTAAAAAGACTTTTTCAAACAGAAATAAATAAAAGAAAATAATTCCGCCGTAGTACGGTCACGAAAAACTCAAAATTTACGACGAAATGCCTATTAGCACCTTCGTAAATAAATAACGGCAAGAGAATTTTTGTTATAATTTGTTGCATCAAACAGAAAATGTTTGCCTGTGCCTAGGTTTAAGTTCTTCGGTGAGAAATTAATATATCCCATAAATCGCTTCTAGGACATTGCGATCATTGTTATGTTGATTTGGCAATATGTTCGTTAAGCTGTTGCAAACACTAACATATTAGAGAGCTTCTAGAATAAATCTTGTTACATTTTGTGTGTGCTTTCGGTAGTCTTTACATGTATAAAAAAGAGTGAAATTCTTACAAAAATAAAAGAATTTCAATCGCTTGCCGACAGTGTTTGTGTTGGTATTAAGAATTAAGGGTTATTATGGTTTTATAAAAATAAATATTACATGATTTTAAGATTTTTGTATTACAGAAAAAAAACTACTGCCTTTTACAGTAATCCAATAGGAGAGACATACAGTTTTGGGTTAAATAAAAAAAAGAAAAGATTTAAACGCTATGATACGACGGAAACAAAAATTTTGTCTTGTTTGTTTTATGCGAACATTATTTTTTTAATGGTATGTACTCTCAGCTAATGCTGAAGAAAACAAACGATACATTTAGATTAGAAACCGGAGTTAACGATTATTCCTCCACAATTTTTCAAAGTGCCGATGCGCACTATGACTTGAACAGTTATTTACGTAAAAAGTGTAGGAAACGCATTTTCTGATGAGGGTGAGCCTACATTCCAAGTCGAAGGCGAGACAGTGTCGGTTTTTCCAAAAACTAGTTCCTTTTCATGACGTACAAAATTTTACATGCTTTTATATTTCCATAAAGAGATAGTTAATTATCCACCACGTTCTGCATGCCGGTCCTATTGTGAAAGATGTATGAAAAGCCTCATGGACATAACTTTGCGTCGGATTTCCCCTTTCTCTCGGTTGGTGGACCTAAGGGGTCATTCACAAAGTACGTACGCCGAAAATAACGATTTTTCGACCCCCCTCCCCCTGGTACGTTTTCGCAGAACCCTCCTGCTCTTATTGAAAGGACGTAAGAAAACATCTACACAGCTCGTCCAAAATCACAACAAAAACCTCTTAAAAGGTAAAGTGTGACGCAGTCCCTAATGTTCACTTCCAAAATTAGTGATATCGTTTGAAGTGACGCTATCGCTGATAATACGCAGAAATTTGTTGGAATTGAATGTTAGTTTGTGGGTAAAGTTTTATTCTTTGAAAAAAATTGCATCACATAATTACGTTGTGTTCAAAAAATTGCGTCACAAATGCCAAACCCGAAAAAAATTTCCGTCGAAAAAAAAAATTACAGCGAAAAACAATTTTCGGCGAAAAAAAATTCTGGCGAAAAAGAAATTGTCCTCAACAATTTCTATAATTTTACTGAAGAAACCAACTGTCAGAAAATAGCAAAATATCCAAGATGGCATCACTTTGACATTTTCTTAGGATCCCAAAACCTTGATGTAGATTCGCTTGAAAATCTTACTTCGAGAACCGTTCGAAAGTGACGAAATATGCTATCCAGGAGCACACGAAGGACTCGGGCGGAAAACTCCACGATGGATTCCAGAATAAGTGAAATACGATCTTCTTCCACTTCAATGTATCTGTGAAAGGGGAAGCAGTAAGTTTAGCTTTCACTTCAAAACATTTTTATAAGTCCAATGTATCTGTGAAATAGGAAGCCGTGAGTTTATTTCATCTACTTTGTTTTGAATTTTCCAGATGCACTTCATTCCAGCCCTTAATTCCTATTATTTGGCCTGCAATTTTGTCTGACTTAATTCATCGTTTTATAATTGAGAGAAAATCCCTCCCCCAATGTACATTTTCGTCCGCAAACCGAGAACCCCCCTCCCCATAGGAGCTTACGTACTTTGTGAATGATGTTGCACTCAAAGAGGCAACATGCGTCGAAATGGGTTAGTTTTAGTTACCCGAAATATAAGACTAGATCCCATTAGCGGCTGGCTCCTTTCTTATCGATGGGACTGTGTGGTGGAGGTATCGTTAAGGTGCTTCTTGATATTAAGGATAAACACGATACCTGTGTGTGGCAATCAGAATCAGTGTCTGTATTCGTGAAAACATTTTCTTGATTTTCTCGAATTTTCGCGATTTTGATGAACTTTTGCAAATTTTCATGAATTTTCGCGAACTTTCACAAATCTTCACGAATTTTCACAATTAACACAAGTTGTGCCAAAAACATCTATAACAGAAGTGAGAAATTCCTCATTTATTTCGAAATATTTGTAGAAAATAATTTCGAATGAAGCATATGCAAAAACCCGTACGTATGACAATATGGATATTGCAAAGAGGCATGTGTACGCATCCGAATACACGTCGCTATGGGCAAAAAACTCAATGTTTCCAATTCTCTTAGAACTATCTGAATTGAACGACCCACAGAAATTACAGAAGATGATGTGTAAAGTCCAACCGAAGTACCTCTCATAAAGTGAGCTAGGACACTGCAACGACTCCCGAGAACCATGATACAGTCAAAAATGTTCTCGTCAACATGCTCTACAACATATCAAAAAACATATGAAATGGACCCCTACGCATCAAAATAGATGTGGCTAACAGAAGAGATGTCGCAAAAAGTCTCGAACGTATCTAAGTGAATATTGCCATAACTCTTAAGTGTATAAAGTTACGTCTACATTTAATTGGATCGGAAATTGCCGAAAGGGCACCCGTCTCCAAATCCCTAAAAAGCCGAACATTTAAAAAAAGTTTAAAAAAAATTGTACTAGAGCCGATCTTAAAACCGACCTATAGCACTTAAGAGAAGCCTTCTGACACATACTTCCTTAAAATCGAACAGTTTGCTTCCATAAATTGTTGGCTATTCCAAGACCTTTCGAACAAAAACATTTTTTTTTAATTGGAAGAGATTTATTCGAGTTATGTACAAAAGGCCGAAAACCACTTAGGCGGCACTAGGTCAGTGGCCCTAGCTCGTCCAAAAATGCCCATTTGAAATGCAAAAAACGCTTTTGGTGCTAAATTTCAGGGCGAAAAAAATTTTGAAGATCAGTTAAGAGAGAGTCTGGCGAAAAGTTAAAAGAATAAAAAAGGCAGCCTGGTACTGAAATCGTACTTCGCGTTTTTTGTCCGCGTAACAAGCTTTTTTCAAATTTTATTCTCTAAAACTATCTCATATCTCCTATCGCCGAGAAACTGAAAGACAAAAGTCTTTTCGTAGCATTGTGACCTCAAATGCTTTAATCAGTACCGCTTTATCGAACGGACACTTCGGGCAAATGCCCTAGGTCGTCGCGATTTCGAGGGCGCCAATTATGCAACTCGATAGCGTAGTGGTTAACACGTCTGCTTGCTGCTTCGATCTATCCCATGTTACAATAAAATTATTTGTACGTTTAGTATAGGACCTATACAATAGGGTGTTTCTCAAATTTTGAAGTTTTTTGAGAGATTTGAGGTTTTCATGTCTTATAGTTTATTCCAAACTTTCAACCCCTATAAATATCTTTGTATCAAAAAAATGAAGTTTTGATGTCTCGGAGGCAAAACCTGAACGTTTACGCATTGCGCAAAATCTATGAAGTTCAATAGTTGAACGAATTTGAGAAACACCCTACTATACAAACATAATGTTCATGAATTTTCATGAATTTTTGCGATTTTCATGAATTTTCGCGATTTTCGTTAAAAATTTTCACGAATAATCAGAACTGAACCACTGTCTGAAAAATCCATCCCTTCTTGAAGAAATACTTTCGACACCGAATTTTTACACGCTAAAAGCCCAAAGGTCTAGAGTTGAAAGATCCATAAATAACATTTGTCTGTTTGCTCCTCAGATGAATCAGTGATTTGAACGTTCCTTCTACCAATTTCCTCGTATTAAGTCTCGCAAAGGACAACTAAAAACTTCATAAGTCTCTAGTGACTCTGAAAACTCTAATTTTAAAGAGCAGTTTTTGACAAGCTTATCGTATGAGAACAATTTTCTGCTGTAGGTAAGGATTATGTGATTAACATTGCTTATACCCTCAAAACTTTCGCCTCATCTTAATATTTTCCGAGAATTTTTCTAATTTATGGAATTGTCATAACTGTGCCATAATTTTGGGTTTCGTTGTGCTAATCACTGTTTTAAATTTTATGACTATGGATATGGCGACCACTGTTCCAGAGTGCAGTGACTCTGGTACTTCAATTGGTATTTTCGTTCACCGACCAACCAAGCAAATTAATCTCTGAATTGAACAAACCAACCCGAACACAGCAGCAAAAAAAGTCAATTGATAAAAAAAAGTGCAGTTCTTATCGATATATTGCATGTGTTTTTCGACTATCATCTTAATATATTTTCCATGCCATGCATCAGACAAAATATTAATTTAAACATTATATAGCGCCGTCCATGCATTATTATGATGTGAAAGAGGCATGTTTAATATATAAATAAGTTTATGAATGCAAAAATCAGCGCTATGGCATTGTATATAAAGAACTTTTATGATGCAACAGATATGAATGCGAAGGAAAGAACGAAGAACCAATCAATTTCAATGAGATTTTTAATTGTATGGGCTGAAAATACAGCTGAGAATTAAAATGGCTGACCATTATCGGCATGGTATACTCTTCTTGGTTTGATTATTGCAATGGTAATAATTGAACTTTATTTTTTTTTTCTTTTTTCATTTTTTTGTAAAACTCATCTTATTCAACAGGTAGGTATACTTTGATTTTTTGTGTTGATTCATTTTACTTGATTTTGCTACTTATAAATTGATGAGCTTATTTAAAATTACACCATACCGAGTGTATAAAAACTGTAGTAGTATTTTCGTATATTGTTTGGACTCTGTTTCGTTAGTTTTTTTTTATGGAAGAATTGCATTCTTAAATTGCCCTTAATCTTCGGTTAGTAGACAACGGTTAGATTCTTTTTTTGAAATTGCATCTAAAACGGAACGATGAAAAACAATTTTCAACAGAAGAAAATTATCATAATTCACTAGAATGTATGATGTTTCGTTTTGTGTAATGAATATTCTCTACGCGGAACAGAATTATGGCAACTCCCATTCCACTTGTATTCCGGTCTCTAGAAGTTCTTCGTAGCATGAAATACCTAACCTTGTACCTATATGTGCGAACGCACCCAGTATGTGAAGCTATCAGGATGGAGGTCAGATCGATACGAAGTGACATCGGGTGTACCACAAGGGAGCCACTTAGGCCCGCTGTTGTTATCGTTGTACGCCGACGACCTCAAGATTTATCGTCGTGTTAAGTCTGCTACTGATTCCATTGCTTTGCAGAGTGACTTGTCAGTCGTGTTTAGACAATTCGCTTGAACTGAACATTCAGAAATGTGTGGTGATGTCTTTTTTTAGGAAGCGCGATTCGGTGGCTCTAGGACCGATTATCCTAAGACAAAATATCCCCTGACAAATTATCTCCGGACAAAATATCCCTGGACAAAATATCCCCAGACATAATGTCTACTCAGAAGTGGTGAATATAGGTAGGTATCATTAATTAGATATTATATTGCGTATCGGGGGGCTCTGCCCTCTCATCCCCGCGCCTGCGTCGGGTTTTTTACGCCCTGCAGGCGGCCTTATGTGAATGTGGCGCTGCCCCAAACCCCGCTAGGGGCTCTGCTCCTTAGACCACGCAAGGGGGAATTTTTCCCCCTTGACCCCCTTATTGCGAGCGCTGCCGCCCCGCGACTCCGCTTTTTTATTTTCCACTTAAATTCGCGGCCTGCGGCGCTGCTACTTCGCAATAATTCTAGATTTCTCAGTTAGGGTCGACCATTTCTGATCGATGCTCACAGATCAATGGACCCTTTGTGCTACCCAGTAATCATAAAAATCCATTAAGAATCCTTTAAGAAGTCATCTCCGGCCTTGTACAAGAGCCAGCAACCGATTGGAAACCTCTTGAACAGTTGCACACCTGTCATATGCATTTGACCCGAGCTCCTACTTCACGTTCATATGCAATCAGATGCTACCCTATTCAAGTAACTAGTCCTCGCCACGAGACTTCGTAATAATTACTTTCTGAGATGTTTTTTGTCTGAGGGGATATTTTGGTTGGGGATATTTAGTCCTGGTAAAAATTGTGGTTATTATATCCGGTTATTTTGTCTGGGGATATTTTATCCGAGAGGATATTTTGATTGGGGACATTATTTTTTTGGGACATTCCGTTCTAACCCCGATTCGGTTTGTGTATTCGATTGGTCAATCGCCTCCCGAAAGAGTTGCTGAGATCTCTGATTTAAGAATTATGTTTGCAGAAGATTTGTCGTTCAACAGGCACATGGACCTGATAATTTTTAAGGCGTACTCGACGTTGGGTTTTGTAGGGACTTTCGGAACGTTGCTGCTCTCAAAAGTGTTTATTTGCCCCTGTGACGTCACATCTTGAATATGCCTCAGTTGTCTGGTCGCCTTACTACCAGAACTACAGTAGTAAGATTGAGACCACACAAAAGAAGTTTCAGCGGGATGCGAGGTTTCGTCTTCCCTCATATGTGTCGCGTTGTCAGTCCATTAATATTGAGCCTCTATCGCTTAGAAGGATTAATTTGACTACAGTTTTTGTGTTCGATGTTTTGACCGGTCGTATAGGTTGTCCTCAGTTACGTGATGAATTCCGTGTGAACGAATCAACGAGGCGGTTAAGGAACACGAACTACTTGCTAATAGAATAACATCGGGTCAATTATGGTTTATTTGAACCGGTTAATTATGCCTCTAGAGGTTTCAACTTGTTCGCTCATTTCTATGAGTCATCTGTCTCGAGAGATAGATTTCGATCGACTGTTAGAGGAATGATTTCGACCAGCCACATGTTGAGAGTGAATGGATTCGTGTTGTCTGCTTAAATTATTGCAATGACTTTCAATGAACCTAATCAATGTTTTTTTGTGTGTTATTTCATGTTACTCGTACGTTCACTCATGTCTTTGGACTATGGTTTGCCTATTATAATATCAAAGCCATGCAGGAATCCCTGGTGGAGTAGACTGACTACAGTGTTTCGAAAGTGTGTGAGAAGGTGAATACGGACTCCGTACGGGGCCTTATTCGCTTCCGGTCTCGCACCAACTTCTTAATGAATTGTTTAATTGTTAATATTAAGTGCATTGCCAGTAGGCTTTCAGCCGTTGGCAATTTTTTTCTGATAAAAAAATAAAAAACACTTTTTGTTGTAATGCTCCTGCTGTGAAAACTAAGGCAGTCAAATCGATACTGATTGGCACTAGACGCACTCTCAAAGAATAACAAAGTATCTCTGGTATGGGTTTCAGAACATTCATGAGTTCTAGACAACAAGAGATCGAATGAGCTGGCGTGGCTTATTAGTGAAACTCTGCCCAAGGCATTCAAACTGAGATGGTAATAGGACTCATAAAATAGCAGACTCGTGAAAGAATTTCGAAAGGGACGAAATGATGTTCGGTAAGGAGTTCTTGGATACACATACACATACATACTGCAAAAGATCTTTTAAAACTTAACAGCAGAAGCGAGAGGTGGACAATAGGGATGCTCACAGGTCGCAGCATGCTGAACAAAATATGACTCAGCATTGATCAAAACAGTAGAATGTGAGGTTGACGCAGCTGCACTGTCAAACGGTTTGGAGACTTCTACCAAAGGCTTCAAGAATTTCAGAAGATTCCGATTGATGTAGGCTCTTTCATCACAGTAAGTAAATGTACTCTAACTCTATAGACAGTGTATGTCGATGTCTTGTCACCGAGCCTCAAGTGGTGACATCTATGTTTTTTCATAGCTGAATTAACGTCTCAACATAAAAGTAGTTCCTTTTCTCTAGTGGCACCATGTAAGCTTTCATAGCTGAACATAAAACTAGTGACACAATCTATAGATTGTGTCATTAGTTTTGTGTTTGTCCGTATTCAGCTATGAAAGCATGTATGACGCCACTTGAGAAAAGAGAGTAGTTCCATGTTGAGACGTTAATTCAGCTATGCCAAAAACATAGATCTCACCACTTCAGGTTCGGTAACAAGACACAGACATGACACGATCTATTGCAACACGAAGTTGGTTTAAATCAGGCAACACTACGAAATATTAGACAATTTCTCCGAACCAACCAATGTCGCAGTATGGTCATGGTCACATGACTCGAAGGCATTAGAAAAATCAATTTCGTGTAGACGAATGTAGCCATATACAATTAATATTTTTTGTACTTTGATGTTAAAAGAATGTCATTTCAACTAACAAATTAGTACTAAAATGGGGGGTAGTTTTTTCACTTGTGTGAAGAAAAACTACTGATTTGACGAAATTATTGGAAAATTGTTATTATTCTATTGATTTTGTCAGTTCCGGTACCCTCAAAAGTTGTTCGACACTTGCATTCATATTACGAACTTGCCTTCAGCTCGCATCGTTAATTTCACTTCTAGTCGTTAAAGCAACACTATTTTAAAACTTGCATCGAAAATAGGTTGCAAGAGGTACAAAAAATATATATTGGCATTTAATTGGTAGTGTAATGAATGCGACGACTTGAATGTAAAATTTAATTAAAGCAAACTGTGTGGTCTGTGTTCAATGCCTCATTCATCACAATGTGTCATCCAACGTAATGGTGATTTGCAAAATGTATTTGCTTCACGAATTGTTTCATTTTAACATTGAAATACGATCGTTAACTTTCTCAAAAATTCCTTCATGCAACAAACGTTCTCGCAAATTCAGATTTAAGATTGGATGATAGAGTGGAGGAGAGGTGATAAATAATAACACATAGGCCGTGTCTTGTCCCCGAACCTCAAGTAGTGACACCTATGTTTTTTCATAGCTGAATTGACATCTCAACATAGAACTATCCTCTTTTCTCAAGTGGCGTCATCCATGCTTTCATAGCTGAATACGGACAGACATAAAACAAGGCGCCTAGTCCATTGAGCCGAAAACAAAATTATTGTTAAGACAATAGATTGTGTCATTTGTTTTCTACTGAACCGTATTTATCATTGAAACAATGGTGGCGCCACTGGATAAAAACGGCTCAGCTTTTGTGTTGAGCCGTATGAATGTATGAAAAAAAGGTAGATGTCGCTACTCATCGAAAGCAGGAATGTTTCATGATGAAATCTGATGCTAAACACGGTCTATCGAGTATTTTGAGAAATATATAGTTCTAAGGAACACATAGATGGCGTCACACTCAGGAGGAAGAACTATCCGCTGAAAACTAACGAAGGTCACATCCAAAGCGAAGAAAACTCACACGCTGTCGGATGGTGAAGTGCGTTTCACCTCACTATATGTGCCACTAAAGATGTATCCACCTTGGTGTACAGATTAACAGATCTAGTGGAAAATTTGCTCACACAATTCTTGGGGTTACATCTCTTACCTTCGACTCAGCATACACACTTTTCAATCATTTGAAATAAACTTTCCCACAGTCGTGTTTTAAAAACTGATAAATTGAACTAATTATTATGTCAGGAATGGAATAAGTGTTAAAAAAGGTTAAAATTGTCTAAAAAAGACTTTAGATGAATATAATCAAGAAAACCAAAACTTGGAAACGACATTTTCTTTTGTTTGTTGTTTTATATTGGAGGAGTCTTAATGTAACGGGTGACGGGGTACTTTGAATGTGATACAGTGTGACTAGAAATGCCGTAATTCTGTGTGAAGTCATATGTAAACGGCTCAGGAGATGTAAATTGCATGGATGTAATCCCCTTTCCTTAATATACGAGTTTTGTGTTTCATTTTATAGATGATTTCGAGTCTTTATCGTTATTTTTCTCACATATTATAATTTGTCGGAAATACAAAGCTGTACATAGCAATGGTTTGACTCTAAACACGCCCCGCAAATTGCCATAAGTCTTATCAATTTATTGCATTATTTGAGTATTAACTAAATAGCTTCCTGAAAGTGCTACAGTAACAGCAAGGCATTCTTGCAAACAATCCATTGTAAAACTTTTAATTTGTTTTGCTTTATGTCTTTTTCGTGTTTTGACGGTTTACAACCCAAAACCGCAGCCTAATAACACATCGCCAGTTTTACAAAATAATCGTATCGACATTAAAAAGAAACCTTTGACTGAAGAATAACAGGAGAGATTTTCGTGAAATATTTGAATGCACTACATAACCTTTTGTGCCAAAATAAACTATAAATCATAAAAAGTCATCAGTTTCTTCTCTTCTTCGACCACAATTTTTAATAATTTTTGACAGTTTTTTTTACAGTTCACCCATTCTGCAAGTATAACTATACGAAATTTCGAGAACCAATAAAATTCTGTGCAGCCTTCTCGTATTAATTTTGAAATTAAAATCGTAATGACTTCAAATGTATCGAAAATATTTTTTGTGGTACAAATTATTGGTTTTAAATCATTGAAACTGAAAAAAAAGGAAAACAAATAAAAATGAAATACGCTGAAAAAAATTATTCTGGCAAGACTTGGGGCAGTCGAGAAAATGCACAAAGAAATAAATCCTTCAATAATCAGTGTGTGGATGAGGTAAAGGTGCAAGAAACTAATAAAATATCGAAAGGAAATGCAATAAGGCAAAACCTATAAAATTAAGTCTTAAGTTATTGCAATAATAATTAAAATAATTAGAATGAGCATAAAATCCTTTGTTTGGAAATGCTTGTCGACGTTGGGATGAGAAGAATTGTGAAGCAATAATATTGACCGAAAATTTTCCTACTTTATAAAATTTTATCTAAAGTAAATTTTTGGCAGAAGCTATTCGCACACGGTGTATTGTCTCTACAACATTCATTGTTATTTTCGACAGCCATCAAGTAATCTTTCGATCAATTTTCTTAACAAAAGATTCCAATAGTGATGGTAATTAATGAGTTAAATTAAATAGAGTGCGATACAAATGTTACCTCGACAGTATTATGTGCAATTTTGATACTTCTATACACACCTTTAGTGCGTCAACGGCCTATATCAAAGTGTAGTGATTTTCATGACATTTGTATGAGTTGTCAAACTATAATATCATTAGTAGACAGTTACCAACAGTGCCATGAAAACCGCTATACTTTGACACAAGCCATTGTCGCACTAAATACGTCGATTCAATCCACGCGGTGTCAGCTTATGTCAAAGTATACAAAGTTTTATGGTGAATTTCAGAATCTGTTAAAAGATGCAAAACGGTGTGCTTGTCAGCTTACGAAGTTCGTTATTAAATGTCGTGTACTTTGGCATAAGCCGACATCGCACAAATCGCGTGGATTATGCTATCATTGTTGGAAGTTGCAATTGTGAATTAGGGGTGTGCGCCGATCGTAAAATCTCGGCGGCGGCTAGCCGAGTGTGACGGTGTCGGCGCGCCGATGAACGGTTTTATCGGCGGATCGGCTCAGCCGCGGCGCGCCGACCAATTTTTGAAAAATTTCTAAAAACTTTAAAGTTACTGCTATTAATGTACATTTTCTCACATTTATGCAGATCGTACTATCACCTTTAGATTTTACTCAAATCACTTTTAGAAAAGTTTGCGTAATTGACTCAACTAGAAAAGTCCTAAAATCGGGTAATACTGGTATATATTTAGTGCACTTTAGGGCGACTTAAGCGCAGTGCCTACCCACTGTATATCGTATCTTAAACGTATAGTATCTGTAGTTCGAATTTGATTTGACATCAAAAGGAACAGATTATGGCTAGTTACCTCTGAAGGCTCTGAAGAAGAAGTAATGTTAGTTTTCATAGTTGAATAAACCCATGGAGCCATCACTTTTTATAGTTGAATATGGCTTCGCCTTTAACAAATTTTACAATCTACCTTTTCTGTAACACACAGTCCATATCATGGTCAGCTGTAAATTAAATACATTACCTACAGAAGAATAGATTGTAGAATTAGTTTAAGGCAAAGCCGTATTCAGCTATGAAAATGTGATGGCACAACTGAAGAAGGGTTTAATTCTGCTATGAATCATCATCATCATTATCAAACTTTATAGACCATTTGTACCTTTCGGTGTGAGGTCTTTACCCTCCTGTCCTGTGCCAAGGAGATGGTTTGTTCGCGCAGAGAAAGAACCCTAACTTCTAAATCTCATTTAACTCAGTCTAAAAAACTTCTCCTTGGCC
The DNA here is from genome assembly GCA_029228625.1 of Pseudolycoriella hygida. NCBI lineage: Eukaryota > Metazoa > Arthropoda > Insecta > Diptera > Sciaridae > Pseudolycoriella > Pseudolycoriella hygida. Next base: position 17,496 of record WJQU01002984.1, read on the forward strand.
TACCCCTAGGACGCACATCCAGGACCAGTTCCAGCTGTTGCCTATTTAAACTGCAAACTATTTTATTTCCTAGATTTAGTGACATGCATAACCTTAGTTTTGCTGATGCTTATTTGCATTCCGTACTCCTTACATGCAGCATTCAGGCAGTCGATACTCACTGGTATTATCTGCTAATAATAGAGTTAAGTCATTCTATTATGAAACCACTTCTTGTTTTTCTTCAGAGCTCACTAGCCATCTTGTAACCCTCACAATGGTTCAAGTTACAGCCATTGTTTTTTACTTTTACGTCGGGTCAAATTTCAGATATTTTTGCAATGTATGTCGTATTGGCGAAACAGCTGAAATTTCACAAGACTTAAAATGGAAAAAATCCTCAACATGCTTTCATTTATTTGACAAAATTGACCTAATTTTCAAGCCGATGAAAACCGTCGGCGCTGGCGGCTGCTGATGACATTTTTCTTCTTCGGCGGCGGCGCTCGGCTGAGGACCTTCAGGAACTGAGGAACTCAACGGCGCACACATCTACTCCTAATATGTGTTTAGACTTAGTAATCTACATGAACGAATGTAAATAATAACCTTAGTAAAGACTGTAAATAGAATAGTTCAGAAATGTTCAAAGTGAAAACACGTCTTTTATTAGAAGTTCGGATCGGAATAAATCCGAGATTCCAACGGGTTATGGGCCGGATAGATAAATAAATGGATCGGAATAAATCCGTGATTCAATCAGTTATGTTGTGGGATGTACAAATTCCATGTCAGTAAAATGATTGACAATTTATACACATCATTATGAACTTTGCTATATTTTGACAGAAGTATAACTGTGCGCCGCGGCGCGCCGGTATACAGTTGATCGGCGGCGGCGGCGTGAGTTTTCATAAATCGACGGCGGCGCACCGATGAAGAAAAAATCGGCGGCATCGGCGCGACGACGGTGCTAACGCCGTAGCATTATTTTATGGTAAAAAGAAGAAGTTTTTTATTCGGTTGAATCTCACACATCATCAGGGAAAATAAATTCCTTACTAAAAGTATAGTTTCCTTGACAGAAAGTCAGGTTCTTACAGATTTAAATACCGGAATATTCATGCATGTGTATACCATAATAGAAAAAAAAATGTCAAAAGACTTTCTCTTGTTAGCAGGATAACTCGAGTACTTCTCAACCGATTCTGAAGTTTTTTTTTAATCGACTTTGAATCAGATTGCCGAGGTTAGGTTCGAAGATGACCTACGTAGGATTAAGCTATTTGGATGACACTTCTTCAGTGCGTCCGTACGTAAACGCGATAACTTTAGGGGAAGTTGTGCTGATCATTTTTGCCCATGAAAGTAGGGCAGAGTAGTCTATAAAAGAAAGAGGAACGGTGTCAAAGGCAATGTTGTTGGTTACGGTGAATTACCGCTGATGTTATGGTGTCTGAATCACGACATCGTGCAGATTTTCTAATATTGCCTTTAGGACAATTTCCAAGGTAATTCAATAATTAGGTAATTTAGTTTTTTTAGATTCAACATAAAAATAGATTGATAGTTTCAAACATTGAGGCTTTATACGGGATCGTGCGGGTCTAGCGTCAGCCCTATGTTTATGTAGTAAAATTGGTGAGTCTTGAATTTGTACGTCGGCGGCGAAATGTCGACGTGACCCTTTTTTTCACGCGCGCACACGTCTAGACTGAAGTCGATGTTTTACTAAACACTTCAAGTGAGGAGAAGATTTTGAAGCATATTATCCGCTACTAAAACACCATTCAGCAAAATATTGGAAACCAGATTTGGTATCAGAAGTCGGGAAAGTGCGAGATCCCCCAGTGTATTATTGTCCATGAGACGATAATATTGTACTGATAGACGATATTATTGTCTCATGGACGATGTTACTATATCTTGGACGATATTATTGTATCAGTGGACGATATTATTGTCTCTTGGACGATATTATTGTGTCAGTGAACGACTTAACTTTAGAAAATTCACGAGCTCTTCGACTTTCGATATAAAGTTTCTAATTGACTCTGAAAACCACTTCGAATCAATGAATATGACAACTGTACAACACCCTCGAACTTGTGATTAGAAGAATTCTTAAGGCACTTAAGCAAGTCGTTCATATAAATTGAAAACAGTAGGGGACCAAGCACCGAGCCTTGAAGCTAACTCACTTTAATCCCACTGAACTCTGAAAAAAGACAAAATCGACAAGTCTCTTCTATTTAAGGTTGTATTGTAAAAAATTATCAATTCCAATTTACGTAAATTCTAAATCAAAGTCTGAGAGCATAATAAAATGCGACGATGAAACGTTTGAATAGAACTTATAAACGAAATTTCTCCTTCTATACGAATTTTAGACCTGTATGTAGATAAATGAGAAGATTCGTTAAATTTATAACTGACCATTACTGATTTAGATTTCATTCTATTCACAACCTCGATCCATAATGTGGACAAAAAAAATATCTTTCATTATTTAAATTTTATTATATTTTTAGAAATAGCAATTAAGAGTTCCGATCGATCGGGTCATTAGCATTCTACCATCATGCTGCTATCATCGATCATAATAGAGAAGATATTATAATCGAGTTTTCAGTTTTTATAGAAAAAAATTATCGAAATTCAAAGAACAAAAACTTTGAGAAATCTGTAGAATTAATAATGGGTTTGGTGAGTTATATGGTTATGGTGCAATATAATCTAATAAAATTGGCATATTAACGTCGACCATCCTAAGTGATGAAAAAAAAATTCACAATCAAAATACATTTTGGTAATTTCTCTACGCAATAAAACGATGGTAGCGTTCTGCTGTACTTATCATACATGGCGACAAGTAACACAAATAAAAGCTTTAATATATCAGTAATACATCAACAGAAACTCGATATAAGCTGAAGAATGGTGTAAAAGATTCAGTTGAAAAAAACAATATTCGGGTTTTTATTCATATTTTTTTTATTTAATTATGCATAAATCAATACGGCTTCGGTCGAAGACCTGCTATAATTTTGTTTATTTCTTGCCTTTCTTATTATTTGATATATCGCATTTGAATTAATTTTTATTCAATGGTGAAAATTGGTGATTTCGTCTGTAACTTATAATAATGTGTTGAGTTTTCAATGTAAGATTTTGAGTTATTTACGAGTTTCAGTCAGACTACGCATGGTTTTTTCTATGTAGATGGCTACATTTCTTTGAAAGCTTTCAAACCATTCTCACTTGAGAATTATCATCGTAAAAGTTTTGTTTTGTTCCGGGATGCCGAAGTGGGTAAAAAAAATTCTGAAAGCCTGGGACTATAATCTTTTCGTTGCCGTCTTTTTTAATTGGTGCTTATAATGGTGAGCAAAAAATTGTTCTACGACATTCTTCGAAAATGTACCGCTTTTTTATGGAACTCATAAAGTTTCTTTTGTACCTTCTCCTTCTTTTTAATTTTAATCGAGTGACTAAGTAAAAAATTGTTTTACAGTAATCATTCGATCATTTTTAATCCGGTACAAAGTACACGCGACTTAAAGGTATTCCCCTGGGTTCGTAACATGGGGAAGACGAATTCGAGCAGAAACATCATATTTCGGCTGAGTGATGACTTGAAGTGAAGGTTTAATTCTTTTTACACATCACAGTTTTACTCACACTTTTAGTCTAAATGTGGGGAACCCAGCCGCTATAACTTATCTCGGGATTCTAGTCCAAGATGTGTACTGATTTTTGACTACTTTTACTTGACATCTTTGCCCTAGTCTGGATTTACATTAGAAAGTTCGAAAGCTTTCAAATAGTTTCAAGTTTCGGGCATATGATCAAAGAAAGGTAAAATCACAAAATGTTTATCAGTTTTGGTACCTGTAGTTCTATAGCTTTGCTATTGCATTGCAATTCCCTAAATCGAAAACAAGTCTTCTAGCCAATTAGCTAAGTTAGCTTTCGTGATTGTAACAAAACTTCGCGTGAGAGAACCGTACGCACTGGGCATTTTTTGGAAAAATCAAATTTTTTGTGGTTGTTTCAAACGATGTGGTAGTGCCTTCGAACTCCTTTTTCTTAACATTGGGAAAGAATAAAAACAACGCCCAGATCCTCTTGACGTACATCCTATGACAGCACAACTTGTAGGCATTATTCTAATAAAGGAAAAATGAAAAAACAAAATACTGTATGGCTACTTTATGAGGTTATGTTAACAAATCAACTAAATGAAAAGTCCAAAACAAACTTACACAATACACATTAAGCAGACGGTGTACCTCGTTTTCATTTGTCAATTAATTTTAATTATTAACTCAAATAATTATTTAAACACAAAAAAAACGGAAAATAAAACAAAAATAATCCGTTGACTATTTCCGATCGTTTTTTTGTCTTTGTTTTCAAATTTGACAGTGCCTAAAAATGTCATATTTAACTGGTCCGGTTAAACAGTCAATAGGCAATTCTTAACGAGAATAGATGGCAGCACATTCTATACATTTGACATTTGAAGCAGACTAGCTTATTTGAGAATCTCGACATTTGCAGAAGACTATCTTTGGTTCATGATATCGACATTACGAGGATAGTAGATGTCGCACTTTTCGTTGAGAATGGACTATAGATTTATTTAGTAATGCGAAAGTGCAAATTAGGCAACTCCGAATTACATTCATAAATTGAAAGTGATGAATGAAATTTGGTATTGCCATATTAGAAAAACTTCGCATCTGCCTCTTTCGCATTGATATGTGTAGGCATAGTTAGAAAGAAAGGAACGAGTAGTGCAATGATCTGAATCCCACATTACAAGAACCCAGCATGTTAAAGTATCTATTTCTTCAGAATATTATACAACCGGTGCCAAGGTAAAGACGAAAGTCATGCAAAACATTTCCTTTTCAGTTAAACGAAATGTTGAATCATATTTTAAACGATTAATTAAATGCGAATCACATTAATAATTCAATTTATTTAAAGATTTTCGCGGATCTAGTGTAATTCAAAAGTCGTATGTATGTAAATTATTAAAATACAAAAATAAAGTTCTTCAAGCATTTAATTTAGTTAAAAGACTAAAAAATTGTATATAACAACGTTGATTAGTTTGTTGAACCAAATTTTTTTAATTTTCTTATAATATGCTAATTTGTTGCATTAATAGTTTCGGACCACCTATGACAACTTACCTACCGTTTAGTTTTTTTTTTTTTGGTTAATTTTTTATCTTATTAAGAACTAATAATCGAGGTCAACGGTACAAGTACTAATTATTGAAGCGAAAAATATAAAATATGTTGTTAAGGACTTTAAGATAAATTAAGAATTCGTATATTATGAACAAATAAAACGTTAAAGTTATGGTCTCGTAAATTTGTCGCGCAAGTTGCTTGGTAGGTAATTGGTTTTCGTTATTTACTTAAATCTTTGCCGATTCTACATTAAGATTTGTTTAATTGTCTCCTACTTTGTATCAAAACGAAGTCACAACATTGTAAAGTTTGTTGTAAAGTTGTTTTCATTGTACTGAGCTAATACTCGGTCCACAGTCGAGTGGAAATTTGTGATGAGCCCTCAATTTATTCAACAATTTTGTCACAAAAAACTAGCGAAACAAACAATAAATTCCCACACTACACTCTACGTCTTCTGGTCTTCGAATGAATTAGGATTTGGGGCAAGTAAGAAGACGATAATGTTTCAAACAACTCTCTGTGAGAGATAGTCTTATCATAAAAAACATGCTTACGTGAGATCCAATATTTTGCTCTGTGAAGCGACCATTCGCCCTCAGGTGCAGATAAACATAAAAAATTCTTTTGCACTCAAAAAAAATTCTTTGAAATGAAAATTCATAAATTTAAAAAGAATCCTTAAATACATAGAAAATTCTGAAATTCCTTTAATTTCACAGAAAATCTATGAAAATCCTTCTAATTTGATAGAAAACCTTTAAAAATGCTTTTAAAACGATGATTTCATTTATTCAAATTCGGATTCATGCACAGCAATTTAAAGGAACATAAAAATATCAAGAAAATCAAGCTAACAACATGATCAACATCAATATCAAAGTTCAATATCAAGATAAAAATTTAAAGAAAAGACAAAAACCAAGAAACGACGAATGGGTAATAATGACGTGGTAAACAAACCATCAAATACCTTTCTCAAACATAGGCAGTGGCACAATTCTATTCTTCATTCAAATTGACCAACCAGTTACCACCAATAATTACTATTTCGACAGCGACGAGCGATAAAATTGTGCTTGCGTGACTGCTGAACGTACATCCAGTGGCAACGAATTAAACAAACACGCCCCAGAAACAGTTACTCTACGCTTTCCTGAGGCAGTTCGTGAAAATGGGACAATAGCAGCTTAGATCCCCTTGTACCATAACCATGCTGTGGCTTGCGAAAATCCACTGTGTGATGACTCAGACCTCTAATAGAATTGAATACAAATTTTGTTAGCAGGTAAAGTGCCAGGACAGTGATCCAAGAATAGCAAGTCTGAAGGCTATCTATAGGGTAACCTATGAACAACCCTCAGTACAATTCGCTGCTTCCTTTCAAGGTTCTCAATCAGATACTTGTTGGCAGACCTTCATGCGCTACTACAGGATAAACGAGAATGTATCGTTGAAAAGTAAAGGGATTGCATAATTTTGGCAGGCAACGAGGCAATACATAACGCAATTTTCGCAAGACACCAGTTTGCCCGGAAATCTTAGAGCAAAGCTTTGTAATGTGGAAATTCCAGCTCAAGTGACTGTCTAAAATCACTCCCAAATATTTGACAGAGTCAACAGCCTCAATTAAATTTCCATTTAACTTAACTTCCAAAGAGCTATCAAATGTTATACGTGCAGACCTGAAATGTACAACGTTGGCCAAAGAAAGCCGATAACAATTTAAGATCATTATTGATATTTGTAATATTATTTGCGAAACAGATAGAAGAAGAGAAGATTCTTGAGTCATCCGCAAATATATATGGCTGAGATGCCAAGGGAAGACGGTAAAGGTCGTTAATAAAGATCAAAAAAAGTAGTGGTCCCAGGACGCTACCCTGAGGAACTCCCAACAAGACGCTTTTCCAAGGGCTCATATGCTTATTCAAAACAACGCGCTGATATCTGTGCTCCAAATAGCTGGAGATGAGGTCAAGAGCCAAGCCAAGCAGTATATAATTTGCCCAACAACAGCACGTGGTTTACCGTATCAAATGCCTTAGATAGGTCTAAAAAAAGGTCAGTAACTATTTTCTCTTTATCGATATGAAAAGATATGTAATCCACGAGCTCAAACAATGCCACGCAAGGCCACGTGAGTACCACTTAAGGATCTTGATGCGTATAGAAATCCGACGATAGTAGCAAAGATCAATTTTTCAAAGATGTTGTTTACCACTGGTACGACAGATATGGGCCTAAAATTAGTGATATCTCCAGAATCACCAGATTTAAAATAAAAACTGGAGACACATGAACTTGAGTTTATTCCTTAATATCCGCCTTTTGCCAATTTAATACTCCAAATGATCGTTCATGTATGGACACCTAACATAAGAGTGCTTCATTCGACATATCTTTACTTAAGTGAATTTGGATATACAACCGGAAAAGCAATCAAAAAAATAGTCACAAAGGACATTTATCACATTCGAGCCTATAATAAGCCAATTATTACCCTAATAATAGGGCTATAATCGGACTATTATAGTCGACTTTCTGTATGTCTGAGTTTCTGAGTGTGTTATTATGACAACCGCATACTAAATCGAAAAATCAATCTAGACGAAATTTTTTGCAACAAATTCGATGATTGTTTTTATACGAAATTTTTGATTTATGTTAATTTTGTAGTTATTTTTTTGTGCATAATTGGCAATTATAGGCCCAAATGTGATAAACTATCGTATAATACAAGGGGAACAATCGCGTAATTACAGTCTCGGTGGGTAAAAATTTTCGGGGCTGACGCCCCTCGAACTTTTACCAACCTCGACTATAATTACTTGATTATACCCCTTGTATTATAATATACTATTATATTATTATATTATTATATTATCGGGCATATAATTAGCCATTTATATACCTGAAAGTAGGGGTATAATGACCATATTATAGTCGAGTTTCATACAAACTGGGAGAATAGACATATTATGGTTGACTCGACTATAATTTTCTTTATAATCCGACTATAATTTTCGATTCGACTATAATGTTCAATATAGTCCGACAAAGGAATTGAAAAAAAAAGCCACGAGTCAAATGGCGAATTATATGCCCTAATGATATAAACTATCGTATTAACCAAGGGATAAATAGCTTGATTATAGTCGAGGTGAAGTGAATGTCCGAGGGGCTATGCCACGCCCTTGGTTAATAATATGCTATAACATCATCAGTATCCTGATAGTTAGATTCTTCAAACAACAATCCCAATTCAGGATTTACTTTATCATAATCAACCATTGGCTTATCAATGGTAATGTATTTATCCATTCTACATTGGAATTTTACGTGCGATATTATTGGTTTATGATCACTAAATTCACTATAATAGTTGAATTGTGAACACTAACTGCATCCGAACAAAGAAAGATGGCGTGATCAATAATTGATTTGGTGAAGGGGGGGGGGCGTAATATAGTTGCTGGATACAACTAAGTTAGCCCCAAGCAAAATATTGACGTATTCATTCAAGTGGAGATTAGCATTGTAGAGATGAAAAAAGTCCTATAAAATCCGCAGAAAGTTGTTGGAAATTCTTAAAAAATCCTTTTAAATTAACTGCGGATTTTCTTTTATAGAATTCTTTTGCACCCAAACTATACGATTATCTGTCCTTCGTCTTGTCCAAGCACGGATTGAAACTGAACGACCTTGGGAAAATTTCATTCACAAATGTTGAAATTACAAATAAAATTTGTTCCTTTTTTGTTATGTTTTGTATTTCCAAGGAAAACGGTCTTAAAGATTAGCAATAATTGCCATTAGTATCGGCCTTTGCTTAACATCGATCGAAAGTTTGTATTTTCATTCCTTTGTGAATAATAATAATACTTTGTACACAATCTTACAAAATTGTTGCTGAATGCATGCACCAAGTCGGTCGGCAAATATTTTACAACAACTTATTGTGCAAAAAATATTATCGCCACTATACACAATATCAACCCGAGAAAAGATATGCCGTTTATGAAAATTAACATGTAGCTGTTAAAGTTGATATTATAATGTTATAAAAATATATTTTTCTTTATTTGTAGGTAAATGTTTAAATAAATCTAACATTAAATGCAATAAAAGTGAATACATAAAATCGCAATGCAGAAAAGGTCTTCAATTCGCAAAGCCATTGTAATGCAATTTTTGTTTTGTCTTTACGTGGTAGCTACACTCAAATATTTCTCCTACCGTATAATAATAACATTCCCTTTGAATACAAAAAAAAATTAAATAAAACAAACATTGCTGCATTGACCGTGATCGTGACAATTCAACTCAAAAGCATTGACACATTCACAATCCGCACTTGGTTGAACCATTTCAAAAGACTTTTTTTTCATTATGTAAAAAGTAAAAATTTATTCACAAAATGAAAAAAAAGAAATATTATTCATGTTTGATTCCAGTAATGGAAAGTTCATGCCTAGTATATAAATGAATTCGAGTAATTCATGTCCCTGTACACAGATTTTTCGTTTCTTATCTAAAGAGAATTGTAGAATTATATGCAAAATGGAAATTATTTTAAATTGATGGATGCCAGTCAATCAGCATTCATTGTAAATATTAAACAGTTCAGTTAAAAGTGAGTAGATTAAGTTTTGATAGGCTAAATGGATCAATAAATGACAATAAAAATCAGAGTTTTCAGTTGATGGACGTTGGACACAACTCCTGTGTAATGAAACATGTGCCGATTCTTCGAAATGAATTACTTTTTGAATGAAGAAAATGTCGTTATAGTAGATTACAGAATGAAAGGTAAGTGAAGTAATCGAATTTAGTCAAGTATTTATGCGTTTTGCATGACAGTTACAACGCATGAAGCTAAAAATACCTAATTTGGGCTAATTTTTTAGATTTACCGTATCTTTCGACTATGCATGTAACCCACAGACCACCAAGGACCTCTTAAACCTTAGTAGGAAATACTTAAGGTCGACAGTGTGCAACGGACCACAACACACTGCGATCTAAACGAAATGAGACTCAGCAGTGACCCGAACTGCAGAAGGTGCGGCGACGTACCAGAAACAGCAAAGCATTTCCTGCTACACTGTCCAGGCCTCATGAACTTAATGGAGAAGTGGTTTGGAGACTTTTCCCTTACCCTTCAAGAATTTTGGAAGATACTGATAACTAATAGTCATGACATTACATAGGTGTACTGATGAAATCACATACCCTGGTATGTGAGGGCGTGATACGCCGAAATCAGTATTTCGTTATTGTCCATTGTTTCGTCCCTTATATAGTGCCCTTCATAAAAGATGGAAAGTAAAAAATCCCTTTTATTTAGTTCGTGCACTCTAATATTTTTGGTAAAAACCCCAACCTATACAAAGCTATCAAAGTTTTAAAAAATTGACCAGCTATACAACAATATAACAAGAACATAGCCTCTTTCACAGGAAGCAACTGGCTCGACTACCCCCTTCATGGAGGGCTATTACAACAACACCACCATCACACAGCAAACGCACCAACACCACCATCACACAAAAGACAACGATGCACTGCAACAATAGTATCAACCAACAATTAAACACACGTACACGCACAACACATGCACACACATAACCCAGCATCACAACAGGGTTTCGCACAATGGGCCCAATGAAGCTGGCCTAAGTGCTTCAGTCGAGGGGTAGCGCACTTCATTTATTCCATTTATTCTTTTGTGAACCAAATGCATCACAAGTTAGACAAATAAGTTCAAAAAAAGGTTTGCACAAATTATAAAGCATTTAAACCATCTTGAGATTAAATTTTATTTTTTTTTGGAATAAAAGGAATAAATTTCCATTTTTCAACAAAAATTCTTTTAATTTTTCAAAAGTGGGTTTTTTCACTTTTTGTCACATTAGTATGGTTTGTTGTGTGCGTTGCCATCAAAATCAAATCTATTTAAGGTTTTGACGAATTTGAAAAAATTATCATTTATTCCAGTTATTCCAATATTTATTCAATTTATTCCCATTTATTCCATAAACCGCAGAAGTGCGTCACCCCTCGGCTTCAGTGTTTTTAATAGTTTCGATATGTTATTATTATTTCATTGCACCCTAAATAAAAATCAATCAATCAATCAATCGTACCATTAGTGTGACGATTGATTTCGCATTTATCACTTGATATACTTGAATATTATAAATCCTCTAAGCTCTTACATTACCGCCCGGGCGATAATGAGCTGGGCGTAAAGTTAATATATACTACATAGTCGAGAAAGTTCATCAAACGACCCAGAAAAAAAAACTTTTATCTATCTAGAACGATAATCTCGAACTTATCCCTCTAGGGTAAATTTACTTATCTCAATAGATAAAATAGCAAATTGTTATTTCGATGTGTGGCATTATGACCAACGCCTTCGGCTAGGGCCACAATGCCCCACACGTCAAAATAACAATATTGGCTAAAGGTGCATAATCTGCTATTTTCCGGTCCAAATTTGCATCGATTCTTCAAGTCTGATCCTTTTTAGGCGGACTTACCAAGTTTCATGACCTTTCGATGATTTGTTGTCCAGTTGGCGGCTACCAGTGTGAGACAACTTTTGGAATTTTTGAACAATTTTCTCATAAAATATGAAGTTGAAAATGAGAGCTCGATTCCGATTAGCAGAAGAGAATTTTTGAGTTTTGGTCTCAGAATATAGTTTGATGTTTCTTCTTTCGGAAACAATAGTTCAACGGGGGTTTTCACATGACAGCCAGGCGTCAATTACATTGACCTAATTTGACAAAATTTTGTCACTTTTCCCAGATTGGTCAGTCAGCTAGTACTATTCAGAACTTTCAAAATTTTCTATGGAGAGAAGGACGTCCGCTAATGATAGAGACAAGAAGTTGCAGTAAATTTGCAAATTCGTATAACCGAAAAGGGGCTGCCGCGTTTGGCCATATTTTTGAACCCTTCTTCACTCACCTTAAGAACCAAAAAAGAGTGGGAATTCGCCACCTATTTAAAATTCAAGATAAGTCTCCAAGCTTTCAGCCAAACATACCGAAAGGAGATCGATTAGACATGAAAATTTGGGCCTACAAAGTTCCAAAATCTCGACTTTCGAGGACCTTAACAATGAGCCCTGTCATGACTGCCTCAAAATTTCAAATTTATTCCAAATATAATCAAATTATCCTTAACGAAAAATCAATACAAATTTGGCTCAAAAAATGTTTTTTTCTGTGTCGATGTATGAACTTTCTGGACCATCAAAAGGAACCGTTCTATAGAGAATATAGTTAAAAGGTGGAAAAATTTGACATGTTGACATAATACTTCAAAATTGTTATTTTGACGTTTGGAGATAAGCTTCTCCTACGGGTCTGATGATAACCTTTCCACTAGTAAACGCAAGAAATTTGGAATGAAATCCGCAATACTAGCTGGACGCAAATAGTTTTTACTACCTAACTCTTCGGGTCGGATATGCAAACGTCATACTCGCCAAAGCAACAGTTTCCAAAGCTTGTTGCTCAAACAATTGTGCACTTTCGCAAGGGTCAAATGTAATGTACTTTTACTCACAAACGAATGCGTAAATAAGTTTTTCTGTATACGTGAGAGTGTATTAGTTCTGACGGAAAATATTTTCCCATCACTTGGGACGAAAAGTTGCACCAACACACTCTCACTATTACAGAAAAATATCTTTTAAAATACCCCAATACACACTCGATGTGTACTTTTCGCTTGGGCTTCGCCCGCGGTACGTAGACATCTCGTGTGTATTGGGGTATGTTGAAATATACTATTGCATGCAGAAGAGCAATTTTCCTTCTCACACGTGAGAATTTATTTCGAGTAAGTTAGATCATCGGTGCTTACAAGCGAAAAGTCTTGTTGTAAATAAGGACTCAGTCGACAAAAACCTCCGAAAATAAGTTATCAAACCAACAAAGCCCGAACTAGGGTGAAATCACTGGTTACGAGGCTGTTTAGAAATTGCTTTAGTTGCGAGCCCCTATTGTGTTTTCCTTTGTTTTCAAAAAAGAACAAAAGAAAGGCTCGTAACCAGCACGGTGCTCGTAAACGGTGCACTTACCCTACGTGTACTGTAACCCTATTCACTTAAAAAAAAATAATAACTAAAAGTCTGTGACCGATTTTTAAGAAATACATTGACCGCTATATAAATAAGAACTTTATTTGTCTGCGCAGGTTTTTAAGAACGAAAACACAGAAAACGCAGAAGAACAGAGTTCTTATTTAAATTATGGTCAATTATGGGGCATTTTTCAATGCAATATTTGATAAGAATTGAGTTATTTTGCTGCCGCCAATATTATTTTTGTCCAACTTTATAAATCGAATCGTTACAGAAATTTGTCCAGTGACATTAACAGAGCTATATTGTTAGATAACAACTTTGAATCGTTGACATGCCAATTTGGTGATAAAAGAAGATGCTCCATTGACATTTTTTGTTTAAAGCATGAAGCTCCGCACAGAAAACGAAAATCATCCGCGGAATAACGATCCCTAATGAAAATTGAAATTTTTTACTTCACCTCGTCATCCGTTAATAATTAATTGAACTCGTATTTTTAAGGTTACTTACTCAGCTATAAAAGTTTCTATGTAAATAAATATACATTAGTTACATTTTAATGTCTATGACAACGCATCTTTAAATTGGCCTTTTTTGTGTTCAAACTAATAGCCACTAATTACATCGACCGCGCATACTTACAAAAATATTTTTATTTTTAAAGACAAAAGAGAAGATAGAGGTGAGATTAAAAGCTAATTTTTCATGTGATATTATTGGCTGGGCTACTTATAATCTTGCCTGGGTTCATTCAAACTAACTGGTTATATAGTAAAGACATTGTGCGCATTAACAATTTTTTCCCTAAGTTTTTGCTTTCTCGTTTATTTTATTTTAAAACTAAACTTTACTTAAAGTACCGTGTGTTATTTTATATTTAATTTCGAAAAATAATAAGGCAGGAAATTAAAAAATGTTGAGTTCAATTAAATGTGTTTTTAAGTTGAGTTTATTCCTTAATTTCGGAGGCAAATGTTTTCAGAAGTCTCAGAGGCTCAGCTATGAATGCAACTTTTATTAATAAAAAATTGTTAGCATGTCACAAACTACATCTCGAATGGACAAAAATCAGCCAGATGACCTCCTTTGCGTGTAAATGTTTATACGGATCTCTTTCACAAGATGAGGAATGTGAGGGTTCGAATCTTGGTGTTTTACTTGGGAGCGCTTAATTTTCTTTTTTATTTCAAATATTTTAAATATGCACAAATCCCAAAATCTCGTCAGAGACAGTTTGAAAAGGTTCGTCGCTTGAAGTCTTTAAAAAACTGCATCGAAAATAGAAAAATAGGGAATAACTTGTTCGAAAGCCCTTTCTTTTCTCCAACTGAGAAAAAAATCGCTCTTGTGAGAAAATATTTGGAGAAAATTAATATGCTAAGGCAAAACGATTACATTATTTCCGCAACGACTTTTAATGCATTTTTGTTGGATGCTTTTTTGATCATCGAATAGGGTAAATACACCAGTTATCGGGCATGTAGTAGTCTTCGGCCAGCACTAGTAATCGGCCAGAAATGTGGCCGGTAACTAGTGAAACTATGTCTTGGCTTGAGACTGCTACATGGCCGATAGCTGGTGTATTTATCTTATTCGAAATAACAAAATCCGGGATGATAGAGAATGAAAGCGAAACATCCATTTATATTAACAAATACAAATATCGATTCTGCCGGTCAAAGGGTAACAGCGAATAAGTGGAGAAGTAATGTAAATTTGAAAGCACCTGACTTTAAATAACTATAATTTCTATATTTTACGATTTGCTTTAAGTATGTAACTTTGTAATATATAGAACTAATTTGTTACTCTATGCGATAAGACGAGTGTTTCTTTCAATGGATTTTGAAAAAAGACCAGTACTAAGTGTTAGTGCGTCGTTATTTAATATGTTGAGTTTAACTTGTAGCTTAAAGGCTAATCATACAATACTTGCTCATATTAAACCAAAGTTTGGGCAAAGCGACCTATAGCCAAATTTATATACACATATAGCTATAAGTAACAAGTTATATGTTCATGTGATAAGTTACAAGTTTACGTTATAAGTTATTTAGTAAGTTTACGTTACGAGCTATGAGTTATAATTTATGAGTTACAAGTTTACGGTACAAGTTATAGGTTTATAGCCCAGATCATTATTTTTACTGAACCAGGTCAGTACTGATCAGTTTTGAAACTGATGCGGATCAGTACTGATCAGTTTTAAAACTGAACCGGATCGATATCGGTCAGTTTGAAAACTGATCCGGATCAGTACTAATTAGTTTCAAACTGATACGTAGCAGTACTTATCAGTTTTAAAACTGATCCGAATCAGTACTAATCAATCTAAAACCTGATATGAATCAGTACTGATCAGTTTTAAAACTGATCAGGATAAGTAATGATTAGTCTTGAAACTGATCCGAATCACTACTGATCATTTTCAAAACTACTAATCCAAATCAGTTTTGAAACTGATCAGTTCTGATGCGGATGAGTTTTGGAACTGATCAGTACTGGTTTGAATCAGTTACAATACCGATCTGGGCTATAAACTTAAAATGTTAACTTATATGCTGCGAAAATCACGGCTCGTGTGGTAATCCTTTACCCTTTTGTGAAATAATTCCATTTAGCGACAGTTTATTTCATTTAAACTTTTAAATTGCGTTGCTACGACGAAAGCTTCTTTCGATGGGAATAAATATGGGCCACTGTATGACTCCGGTTGTCTTGTTTATGACTTTGGTTAAGGTACCTTCGGCGCTAAAACTCAGGAGCTGTAAGATTTGAAGTCGAAAACTAGACCCTTCTTTCTAACAGAGGGCAGATGAAAGCTGGGACCCTAGGATATTGAGATTGGGACATGCGTCTAGAGGGTCAATGTCCCAGCTCTCTGCTTTCTAAGGAACCAGGAAGGAGAAAATTTAGCAGAGAGATGATAATATCTCGTTCTCACGTAGGATTAAAAAACGGTGCTTATTCACTGAAATTCTCATTAGGTAGACCGACCGCGCGGTTGAGACTAACAGGTATGTATATTTATCTGCAATTGCATGTGTTGCGCAATCAACGACTTAGTACACTACTACTACTCAAATCCTACTGTTCTCTTCGTGAGCCCTGGTTACTTCTTTATCTCTAACAGACTATAGTGCAGATATGAATATGCTATAGTTTATTACATATTTGATCAAGTAAGTGAGTCATTGTAGCACGAGTTTGAATGTGTGCGTGAGTATATATCCGATTTTGTGATGTTTGACTTGTTTGGTCAATTGTGTAGTAGATTTTATGACATTAGCGTTTGGTTAGTTGAAAACATTTTGGTCATCAAAATGGTCATCATATTTATTTTAAAAAATCAAAAATAAAACGTTTTATTTGACGAAACTTAAAAATTATTCGTCCATTCGCTGAAATAAATCAAAGTTAACATTATTTTGTACTAAAATCGTAAGGAATGATGTTGTGGTGTCGGATGACATTGGATTTCGACTAGATTGGACTAATATCATTTTCATGCGATTGATTTCGCATCATTTCATGGTATTCATGGTGATTGTGTTTTAAATCCAATGTCATCTAACTGTTGTGGTGTCATCCCTTACGAATTTGTTAGAAAATAATGTCTGTTTTGGACGGAGATATAATGAGCACCAGAAGAAATGCTAATGGTAAAATGCTAGCTACCGTTAGGTGTGGTTCGGAATTCACGTTAAGCATGTGGTGCATGAAAAACCTACCAGTAAAACACATTGACGAGGCGAACCGGCATTCTAAGCCCTACTGGTTTCCGCCCTAGTACATCATAGATTGACGTCATTTTGAGGGAGAAAATATATGAAATTCTCTCTTAAAATGTCATCACTAAGTTTCTTATGCAAATTACGGCAGAAGGTTTGTGTGCAATTTACCACTGACACAGTAAAAACGTTGGTAACGGAAGGATCTAAGAGAATCCATGTGAGCAAAAAAAAAAAAAATGCGGAACTAGTAAATAAAATGATCTAGCCTCTGACCCGGACGGGTTGTAACGGCGGATTATTATTATTATAATAATGTTTTTTTTTATTTGATCGAAATCACGAACAATTGCTAACATTTGACAAATAAAACGTTTTATTTTTGATTGCAATAATTAAATATGACGGCCATTCAATACACACATTAAGAGCACATTGCAAAAATATGGACTGTCAAATTTACGATGTTTTTTCAAAACAAAATCCTGCGTAAATAACAAATTATTCAAAATCATAGCTCATGTACTGCGAGAGGATGACTGTTACACGAATATTAAGTGAATCAGCATTCAAAAAGTTTGCGTATTAAGGTCAAAAGTTTGCATGCGATGTTATTTCAGAGCAAATTTGTAACTTCATGCTTAAACGTTTTGAATTCGGATTCAGCTATTTTTTGTGTAAGTGTCATCCACTCTCAGTACATAAGCTATAATTTTGAATAATTTTTTATTTATGCAGGATTCTCTTCTAGGAAAACATCGCAAATTTGACAGTTCACATTTTTGCGACGTGCTTTTAAGAACATGTCGCAAAAATATGAGCTGTCAAGTTTGCGATGTTTTTTTAGAACATAATCCTGCGTAAATATCAAATTATTCAAAATTATAGAATATGTACTGTGAGAGAATGACTCCTACCCAAATAATAGATGAATCAGAATTCAAATAAGTATAAAGGTACAAATTTGTTCTGAAATAACATCGCTAATGAACTTAGAATGCGATGATTTTTCAAAGCAACTTTCGACCTTCATACTCAATTTTTTTGAATTCTGACTCATATATTATTCGTGTAACAGTCATCCTCTCACAGTACATGAGCTATAATTTTGAAAAATTTGCTATTCTGTTCTAAAAAAACATCGCAAATTTGACAGTTCACATTTTTGCGACGTGCTCTACGATCACAGGTGGTAATGATTGTAATAGTATATTATAATACAAGGGGTATAATCAAGTAATTATAGTCGAATTTTTATGGTCGATTATGGTCGAATTTTTACCCACCGAGACAATAATTACGCGATTGTTCCCCTTGTATTATACGATAGTTTATCACATTTGAGCTTATAATTGCCAATTATGCACAAACAAAATAACTTCAAAATTAACATAAATCAAAAATTTCGTATAAAAAGACTCATCGAATTTGCTGCAAAAAATGTCGTCTAAATTGATTTTTCGATTTAGTATGCGTTTGTCATAACAACACACGTTTCATTCTCATTTTTTAAAGAACCGGGTTATAATAGCGTCATTAAAACCCTACTTTTAACGAGAAAGTCGACTATAATAGTCCGATTATAGCCCTATTATTAGAGTAATAATTGGCTTATTATAGGCTCGAATGTGATAAAGTACTTTACAATTGCAGGTAACCGTGTCGGTAAAGTCTCGTAGATTCTGCAACATAAAGTGAAACTTACAATAGTAGGTATCATACACAGAAAACACAAGTTATCGGGCGCTAATGTGGCAAATGTTATTTAACTGGCCTGCTAATACTATATATATATATATATATATATATACTGACTTATGTAGGAGGGGTAGGAGCCGTTCTTTACATACAAAGCTTTAGTTATGTTTTCACCTAATAAAGTCAAATATTTTAAGTCACTGTAACTTTAATGACATGTAATAAGAAACACAACAGTAAATAGATAAGTGGAGACGTGAAGATTATGAAGATTATGAAGATTATGGGGTCAGCTGTACGAAATGAGTTGTAAAATGCAAACATTATTGACAATAAAAGAAACATTTTTGCATCCGTCCCATATACATCGATATTTGACAATGGACAATGGGTAATGATAAAAATTAAATCACAAAATGACAAATTTATGATCTTAACGAGATAATATTCAAAATAGCTATTCAAGAGGAAAAAAACCATACAAGTCTACCCAATAAATTTAATTAAACATCGACACAATAAATGCATTTATTGTGGGCAGGACGAGCACCTTCAAAAGAATTTATGTTACTTTTTTTTACAATCCTCGAAAACCAATTTCATCGCAAAAGATGTGAATAAATATTGATATGAAATGGTGTATAATGTTTAAAAGATAAAAGAACAATATTATTGGATGTACGGTCGGTAATGTATATAAGATTCATGAGCGCATGAAATTTTATTGATTGCATGGAACGTTGTATAATTTAATTTTAAAATGCTATTAAGACTTCTAATTACCGAAAACGTCAACCAGTACAATTTATAAGAAATGGAAACGTATCATTTAACTGGTAAGGTTCGCGTTGGGAGAGGAAAAGCGATTTAATTTATATGGCATGAAGTTTGTATATTACACCAATGGTAACCTATTAATTTATAGACTTATTTTTATATTTTTAACGGCACAACGATTGTCTTTTACCTATGATGATGATTCCATTTCGATCCCGCTGCTTGAAGGTACATAACAAATTAAATTTTGTGTCTTCTCTTGTCTTCCTCATTTTCGTTTTTCAATTTATTACATGACATATCGTCTTTTACGTTTTATACCCTACACAATATTACCTGAACACTGGAAGATGACCATTTGGTATATCTGCAACATGTACCTTTTTGCATTTGTATTCTTTGTAAAACAAATGGAAAGGTCGCAACACAAAAAAATGTATACAGTTGAGTGTGGAATAAAATTCAATGCAATAAAATTGCGTTGTAGTCGTGTAAAGTTGGCACCGCAATACTGAAACTTGGCAGTTTCGCGCGACCGATTATTCTATTTCTTCTTTGCAGTTTCAGTTCTTTTTTCTCGCTAACATTACTCTCGAGCCTCAGCTCTCAGCAACAATTCATAAAGTTAATTTGGCACCAGTTGGAAAATACTTTGATTGGTGCTAAATTGAAATGAAAAAGCTGCTTGCATAATAATGCTACAATAAATGTCATAATAATTCTTTATTGTGTTTTCATAGATCTAGGCAATTATGATCTTGCAATCGGAATGTGAGGATAATAGTTGTTAAAGGATTTCGATTTTTATTTCGACATTTATGGTTACAATGCTGTAGAGAACGTTGTAATTTAATTAAATTTTTTAAATCGCCGCGCATATTTATCTGCGATGAAACAAAATTCAATTAACAAGTAGCACAATTTTAAAGTAATGAGAACTTCGGTAATTATTTTTTCGTCCTTGAATTAATAGATTAGAACGTATTTGTTCGAGTTATTGATTGTATGATTGTAACAAACATAATATTTAATAATTACAAACGTAACATGATTCCTCCAAAAAAATAAGATTCCAATTGCAATCCAAAAATGATCTGTTTGTTGTTATCATATTATGTTTATTAAAGACATACAATGATTGCGCCAAACAAGTATATAGTAGCGGTAAACATATCGAAAAAATTTAAAAAAATCCTTCCTCTAAATGTATGTTCTCCGAATGACTAGCTCTAGATCCCAAGGAGGTGGGCTACTGGTAAAGTGGAAAGTCTTGGAACATACCTTATTCGGTTGTCTCTACATTTTGCCATAAAGAGGTTTCTCGCATCGGGCGTTTCTACTTCAAATTGAGGAAGCGGACTGATGCCCAAAACGAAAGTTTCACTTAACTTCTCTATTTTCACATTTTCACATGGAGCAAGGAGTCACAGTATGCTAACTCTTAGAACAGTCAGGGAGAGAATTTTTTGTTTGTTAGGATCAAAAGTTGGTCTATTCCAATTGTCAAAGTGACGTTTTAAACGTCAAAGCTATGAAACAAACGAGCAGTTGTGGAATAGGTCTAATTGTTGGTGGTTTTGATCTAAATATTATCAAAACAACGTTTGAATTTTGGCAGACTGACTTTGATCCCAACAGGCTCATTTTCAATATTGGCTCCACAGATATCTCTTATTTTTTCAATTTCAACATTTGCTCAACTATACGATTTTGATCTGTTTCCCAATAGCGTTTGAACGTTTCTCGAACAATTTATTAAGAAAGCGGGTGTAGATTACGAATTTGACTTTGCTGATTTAAAAGCTGTAACTATAGAAGACCAGCGTTACAATAGTAGCACTCTCTTAGTTCCACTTTCTCCGTTTTAAACAATAAGTAGAACTATCTTCACGCCGTATATGTGCAACGTTACAATAGTTTCACTTTTTCCACTTTCCTTCTACAGCCGATGGGTTAGCTCAGTTATTAGTACTGGTTTTCCACCGGGTTCAATCCTGGTGGGGACAAATTCTGCTGTATAAGCTTTTTCTTCAATGTTTAGCATGAAAGTAACGTTGATAGACACAACCAGGCTTCATAATTTGGGGAGATGTGGAACTGGTGCCTCTACGAATCGTACACAGGAGAATGACAAATACGACGTCACCCATATTCGGCAAAGATATAATTAGCACCAGAAGAAATCCTAATGGTAAAATGCAAGCTACCGTTAGGCGTGGTTCGGAATTCACGTTAAGCATGTGGTCCAACAATGACTGTCGGTCAAACACAACCGGCATTCTAAGCCCTAACAGTTTCCGCACCTAGTTCATCGTAGATGGCACTAGGTTTGTGTGCAATTTACCACTGAGGGACTGTCCATAAATGACATCTGCTTTTTTTAGACTTTTTAGACACCTCCTACCCCCTTGTCATATTTCGTCTGTTTTTCCGACCCCCCCCCCCCCCCCTTTTGAACAAAAAATAAACTTGAAGTACACATACGGAATCATAAAATTTTGCAACTTTTTTATAAAGTTGTTTTCAGCTGGTACATGGTTTGAAGAGAAGAGTAAGGGGAATTCTACGCGACTTGTGTTCATATATTTGATACACTCGGCATTCCTCCTACCCCGCCCTTCGAACTATAAGCTTGTCTACGTGCGTATCCATTACTTTGTTGAGAAGAGTGAGACGAATTTTGAGTGGGACAAATGCAATACACGCAGAATTCTTCTCACTCTTCTCTGCAAACTATGTACCAGCTGAAACATCGTTTATAAAAAGTTGCACAATTTCAACATTCCGTTCCTGTACTTGCGAATTCATTAAAAAAATAGTATATGAGATTCAAAATTCCGAATTTATAGTGTATAGTAAAGGTTTAGTGTCGTTACTACAAAGTTGCTTCGTAATATATTTCAAACTTCGTCGATTTTTCACAATTTTGTGCAAAAGGGAGTCCCATTAGCGCCATACTTCTTCACCCTTGTCCCACTTGTGAAATATCCCCCTCCCCCTCAGTGCGGACGGGTTTATGGTCGGTCTCATAGTGATATAAAATGATTGTCGCAGTAGTACGGCATGAAGATAAGTGTAGGCAAAACTAAGGATATCCATGTCGCCAGCTGTAACAGGTTTCTAGGTTTAATTACTTCGAAACCATTTTCTCGAGCTAGCGATGTCCCATGAAGACACCACACCGAAAGAATCCGTCTGAGCAAAAGCTCACAAAAAATTGCGGAACTAGTAAAAAAAATTATCCAGCCTCTGACCCGGATGGGTTGTAATGGCGGTAAGGATCAGAGTGGGTCGACCCACATCTGACCCACAATTTTAGCGTGTCGACATACACCTGACCCACAGTTTTAAAACGCATTGAATAACGATTTCTGTGACTTCTACAACTGTGGGTCAGATGTGGGTCAACCCGCTGAAATTGTGTTTCTGGTGTGGGTCGACCCACTCCGATCCTTAAACGGCGGATTATTTTTATTATACTCGCACGATTTTAACTTTGGATGTTTCCTTTGTTTTGAACAAAAGAAATATCCAAAGTTATGAAACTGGACAAGCAACCATGTTTGTCACTTTCACACTAACATTGAATTATTGAGAGAATCATATAAGGTGTCCAGTTTCTTATGAAAGTCTCAGTATATGCAGCATTACGATAGCTCCACTTATTTTTTAAAGTGGGAAAAGTGGAACCAAAGAGTGGTACTATCGTAAAAATTGCAATAGAAGCTTTTAAAATGAATCCAAAAGAAGAAACCTGAGTCGAGAGGCGACATCTTCCTTTCTGTGAGTCATGTTGTTAGGTGCCCTCAGAACATGAATGTATTTACCAAATATTTCATTGTACAGGAGCAGTTAATTTTTCATAGATTTAGCGTTTGTCCATCAAATGAATATGATGCTTCTCTGAGTATGAGAAACAACCACATAATACCCCTTGAATATGCCGAGGGGGTGTGGGAGCAAAGCACCTCTACTTACAACGAAATAAACACAAAAGCTTTTTGGCATGAATCGAAAACTGTCTTTTTTAAGTTCTACATGAGCACTTGCTATATCTTCCATTTGAAATAATTTACCATCGAAACTTCTAGCAGAGAAATACATATACCCACGAGAATAGACAATCGACAATCGAAAATGGTTTATGACATTATTGAATGTGCAGTTTTATCGCTAATATAAACTGAAGGAGCTTGGATTTATCAGCACAAGAACGATCAGAAATTATACATGAATTACGTTGTCGTGCTGTGGCCTGTGACGCTATTATTGAGTAAACACAGATAGCTAATAATTAAAGTTAAGATTAGAATCTTTTAATCTCAGTGGACATACTATCGCAATAATGAAATAATTTCAAAGAACATTTAACACCACATGTTAATCCATCTGGTTAGAGAGCGGAGCAATAGCAAATTAATTGACTACCCAGATATTGGTATGTTCGTTCAATAAATAACATCTTTCATATATTTCAAGAAAAGACATTAAAAATGTTCCAACGTTCAATATATAACATGTTTAAAAAGATGCTTTGATTCGAACCGATGAATCAATAATATAAAATATATAGACTCAGTAATTAAAACGATCTAAATTTCTGATTACAGTAATTTAAATGAAACTCAATGAGATTTAAAAGAGCTTAAAAAAGATCGTTTATGTGTGCATAACAAGTTCAATATATTTACAACTGGCAATTTTCATTTACATTAATATTACATACACAACAGAATGTTGTAGGGATATTTTAAAAATGCTACCTATGAGTGAAGATTGGTTAGAAAAGTAACCTTTTTTCTGGTATCATTTCACTTTCTTGTTCACATCTTTATTCACAATCATCTCATTATTATTTTATACAAAAAGCCAACCCCCTAGCAATGACTTTTACTCTTTGTGCAATGTTTCATTTCGTCACAAGTTCAACGAAATAGTAAATTTCAACATACCCCAATACGCACGAGACGTGTACGTACGCGAGGGCGAAGCTCAAGCGAAAAGTACACATCGAGTGTGTATTGGGATATTTTGAAAGAAATTTTTCTGTAATAGTGAGAGTGTGTTGGCGCAAATACCGCGAAAAGCAACTTTTCGTCCCAAGTATAGGGAAAATATATTCCGTCACAACCAACACACTCTCACGTATATAGAAAATTTTATTAGTTCAGTCAAAGAAATGATAAGTTGGTACACCTGTGCCGAGGTAGAACGCTTATGTGAAAGAAAGCTTGACTGTATGGGAGAGAGCCAGCCCAATTTTGTACGCAATTCTCTCCCATGGAACCCAGCTGTCATTCAGATAAGCGTTCTACCTCAGCACAGGTGTACCAACTTATCATTTCTCTGAGTTCAGTATGTTAAATGCTCCTCTCCTAGGAAAAACAAAAGCATTTAAAATGTATGAGAGTGAAGGGCCTGTCCATAAATAACGTCTATGAAAAAGGGGGGGGGGGGGAGCGGGTTCGGCGAAGTTCGACGAAAAGCGATGGGAGTGAGAGGTTGTGTAAAAGTAAAAAAATTGGACGGCGTCGCATATATCACACATCACAACGAAAAGAAAAGAATAAAACCAGCCTAACTGGACTACTAAAACGCTTACGTCATAACCGAAATCAACCTTACTGCACTACAGTGCCTATCTTTTAGAAACTTTTTTCGAGAAATTAAAGAAAATTCCAAGAAAATCAAGAAAATTTCAAGAAAATTCGAGAAAATTTCAAGAAAAACAGGAGAAACACGAAGAAAGTTTCACGTTCAGAAAAATAAACAGAAACTCCATGATAAATTGGAAGCACCTCTTGATGGAGGCTGGGAACAGGCGAAAATGTCGATTATGATGACGCTCTATGATTTTATGGACATGAATTATTAAGAAATTCTGGAAAATTCACTGTATCACCTACATTGGTCTTCAATACTGAGACAAGGAAATCGATAATTCGATCAGTCACAAAACATGTTGACGAAAGACTGGAATATGACTCTGAGCTACAAAACGCCTTGCAGCTATTTCATCTTCAACAACCGATAGATCGTTGAAGCTAAGCTATGACACTATCATACCAAACTTGGAAGAATGTCTATTCTATGCGGAATACAAATCGGCAGCGAAACTTTTAAAAAACCACGAAATGAAATCGCCACTGTAATTCGTTACGAGAAGAGACGTGATATCGAATACGCTTTTTAGACCCGTACGAGGAATGAAGTTCTTCGAAAAGGAGCCCTATGCGTTTACACGACGTTTGTAACCACCCCAATTTCGACCCGAGAGTAGGGAAGGGGAGGAGCATCGATCATGGCTCTTAGATGACGAATCAGCAATAAACTTTTTTTCCCCTGAAAGGTAATCAAAACATCTTTCATGCGATTGAATTTGGGCAATGTCAGCCCAAAGACCGCCGATCTAGGGCTGTTTATGTGGTTTTTAGTCTTTTGAGCGTGTGAAAAAGGCTATGAGGATCTTCTGGCAATGTCGCACTACGTCTGGCAAAAATGGGGTCTAAAACCAGTAGTTCTGTATTGGATGTATAGAGCCATAGTGAGGCCTATACTAATTTACGGATGCATGGTGTGTGCACCACGAGCAAGACTAAGTGTTACGCGAAAGAAAATTGACAGCATTCAGCGGCTACCGTGTCTGAGAATAACAGGAGTAATCACATCGACGCCCACAGCTGTCATTGCCACCGTTAGATATGTGTTTGAAACAGGAAGCTGAAATGGCGGTGTACAGGTTGTACAGAAACCAGAACTGGATTGCGCAAGACCGAAGTTTCGGGCATGTCAACATCCGGACTCAACTCAAACAAGAGTTCGTTTAAGTTGAAATGCCGGATGACTCGATGGAAGCTTCGAAAGAAGATTTGAAACGCAGTTTCCCAAGAGATCAGAATGGGAATCAGGTACGCCTCCGATGGAAGCGGATTTTGCGGTTTACACGGATGGATCAAAAACTCATGAAGGAACGGGTTCAGAGGACTTGAATTACGAAATGTCAAGAGCTCTGGATGTACAGTGTACACTCCACCGTTCTTCAATCAGAAATTGTTACCATCTGTGATAGTTCAGAGAGAATACTGGAAGACGGCGTGGAAGGCAAGAGAATCCTGATCTGTTCAGACAGTGAATCGTCTATCAATTCGCTGTCGTCAGTTAAGATTTCATCGAAGCTAGTTCTTCAGTGCTTCGAGACTCTGGAAAACCTGTCAAGAGACAATGAAGTTATATTGACATGGGTACCAGGTCACTTAGGAGTACGAAAGGGCTGATGAATTAGCGAGAGAAGGTAGTAGCTGTACATTCATCGGATAAAACCCGTTGCTGGTAAAAGCGCAGGGCTGATCAGCTCTTTGGTGAAGAGTAGAACAAAAAGGCACCATCAAGAAAGGGGCCGTTCACAAATGACGTCACGCTTGCTATAAAAAATGAGTATCCATAAAAACGTCATAACTCGTTCAGTACAACAAATTTCGTTTATAGGACTCTGGCTACCCCCCCCCCCCCCAAACAGGGGGTGTGTTTGGTGGGGTAGCCGGAG
>WJQU01002987.1:0-47416 GCA_029228625.1 Pseudolycoriella hygida
CGTTTGAATTCATTTATGATTCAAGTACATCTCTTATTATTTTTTATTTTTCATTTTTGCTCTTTGCTTTTAATTAATATCAATGACATTACATCTGAATAGAGCTAGAATTTCATTCTGAGGGAGTCTTTTATCAAAATTTGAATTGTAATTTTACATCAAACGAATGTCTGTGTATACCGTTGGTGTATGGCGTAATTACTCTTATTTTAATCATTTTACATTGAAAGAAGCTTTTGATTTTACATTCGTACGCTTTAAAAGTTTGTTTGGCACATGGTCGTTTTAAGAGAAACCGTTATTCACTTCTTTGGATGAGGGAAGGCAAACCGCTTCCATCTACTCTCTAAACTTTTCAACATAATAATAATTCCAATGGCTTTGTTTAAACGGGAGCAGCACTTGTGAAGAGACTGGGTAGACTACTAGTGTGCTACATAGAGTAACTGGCAGCTATTGCTGCCAACAGTGGCGCGTTTAGCATTTTAGCGCCACTGGCACACTAAAATCCAGCGTCAATTTTTTAATTTATGACACTAAAGTGAATCTTTTCAAAAATTTTAATTTTGTGAACCTCACCCCACCTTCTCAATATGAGTAATTTTCTCGTGAATTTTGTATCTAATTTTTGACGATTTATCTTAAGGTTCACATCATTGCAGGAATGTGGTGTTCTATCAATAATTGTTTTAAGAAAATATCACCCGGCGCCACGGAAATAAATTAAAAGTTTTCATTACTTTGTGTAGATTGTTCCTGACGTTTATTTATTTAATACATTTAGCTTCGCTAATTGTGATTCCACGTTCATAACTCCTGCAGATCGTTTTGTAAATGTGTACGCAGCTTCACTACGAAGTTTCGTGCTGTTAGGAGGCTTCCAATCGTCAAATCCTTCAATAAACTTTCCACAAGCTTCTCTCGTAAAAAACAAACAATGGGGAAACTCACAACGACGACGTTAAATGTAATTCGGTGCTTAAAAGTTAATTTCTTAACTTTTTGACATTCCAAACAACTCTGTCAAAACCATTGAAAAACATATTTTTTTGATAATTTTTTTTTGCGGAGCGATTGACAGATAGCTGGAAAAAATTGGATGTGTTTTTTACGCACGATTCAAAGACAAACATGAACTCATAGACTTTTATGTTAAATCCATCAAAGCACGTATTCGTTGATCGAATGTGGTTAGGAATCACAAATAATTTTTTCCAACTATCTGCCAATCGCTTAATAATTATCGCTAATAATTATCAGAAAAATTGGTTTTTCAATGGTTTTAACAGAGCTGTTTACAATGTCATAAAGTGAGAAATTAACTTTTAATTTCGTTGTCGTGAGTTTCCCCAAAATGTGCAAAATATTTTTCCTAAAGACTCGCTGTAGAATATCCATGTTCGTCTGACGATTTCTCCCTTAACTTTCGGTTTGAAGAATAGAGTGCGTGTACTGTTGAGATTAAAGGAAATCCATGTCCTCTAACGTTTTGGACGAATTCTTCAGGAATTGATTGAAAATATTTGAATCAGACAAGCACCATTTGGATGGATCATCCCCGAGTGGTGTTGTAGCGTCGACAACTACAGATGAAAACGAAATTGAAAATATTTTCTTGGTTTGGTTCTAAATTTTATAGGACATTCTCAATGAAAAGGGCGACATCTATTATCCTCGTAACGTCAATATCATCAACTAAAGATAGTCTGTTCCAAACGTCAAAATTCTCAAATAAGTTCGTCTGCTTCAAATGTCAAGTGTGTAGAATGTGCTGCTATCTATTTTTGTTAAGAACTGCCATTGTTCATGGCTGTCAACACGACTCGTAGATGATGCACTTTGGAAAAAATATTCTACATTTTTCGTTTTATTTAAAACTTTTTCAAACTCCGCGTTTTTTCGAGCTCTTTCTTTTCGAAAATCCGTGCTAGTTTTGTTTTGTATTGGTTCGGTCGTCATTGAGCAAAAATTTTCATATTTACTTTCCAATTCGAATAAACTTGAAGTATGTGTACTAAATCTAAATAGAACATTATGAACCATATGCAGTGTTGCAGCGCAGGTACACTTGGTGTACTAAACCTCTTGGCGCGCCAGTTTGAAATTACGTGTTTTCATAACGATAGCCACTTCTTCAGATGTCAATTGTTTACAGTGCCAATTTTTTCTAGCGCCAATCTGTTCCAGCGCCATGGGCACGTGCCCACTTTGCCCATGGGTTAATTCGCCACTGGCTGACAACCCACACTACAATTTTTTTAATAGGGGGAGGAAATCTTCATAGACACCCGGTCTTCTTGGACCAAGGTAGTGTTGGATTCCATTCTCCAACGACTTACCAACTAAAACCTCCTTCCTTACTCTCAATGCTCTCGTCTCCCCGGAACCGCCTCACAGCATTACTTGGGGGAGGGGCTGTGCCTTCGCACCTACTCTCTCAGATCAACTTGCAGTCTTCTTCGATCATCTCTCCATGCACTTTGCAACTTCCCCATTACTTTTGCAACTACATTATCCGCTACTTTCCACACCTCCTCATCGCAGCACATCTCCAATATTATGTTTTCGGCATTTACCTCTGACCTACTCACCGTTATCAGCTCTTGTTCGAAGCGGGGGCAGGCAAACAATACGTGCTCCGCAGTCTCTTCTTCTCTCTCGCATGTCGTACAGAAAGGTGACTTCGCGAATCCCAACCTGTGCAGGTATTTTCTAAAGCACCCGTGGCCCAACAAAAACTGTGTCAGTTGGAAGTTAACCTCTCTATGTTTCCTCCGTACCCATGTCGTTATGTTTGGTATGAGTCTATGGTCCACCTTCCCTTGTCCGTGGAGTCCCACTCTTGTTGCCACTGTTTCAGTGGCTAGGCTCTTAATTGCGTCCTAACTGTTTTGGTAGTTTGACACTCCCTTCTCTAATTTCGATGACATAAGTCTTCCGTCAGCGTTATGCATATGGGCATCGTCCCGGCTATGACACATACCGCTTATAGAGATATTGTTCTGTATGCGCTTGCTACTCTTATGATTGCCAGCCTTTGGAGTCTATTAAGCCTCCTCAGATTCCACTTCGTATCTAGCGCCTTTATCCACGCGCTGGTACCCCGTAGCGCAATATCGATAGGGTGACACTTGTTAGGAGCCTCCTTTTCGCACGTGTAGTACACATGACTATTAAAATTTCTACGGTAGTCCAGCATGACTGCAAGATATTTTAATTGGCGAGTGGATGTGATTTCTTCCGCGCCAATGTTCATTACGATCTGCTCAGTTTTTTGCAGTTACCCACTTGCATAATCTCGTTTTTCTAGTGGGCCAGCTTCAGTTTTGCCGTTGTCATCCAGTTTTCGACAGTTTCTAGCGTTTCTAGCGCTATATTGAAAAATCTGTCCGAAGAAACGGTGCAAAAAATATCTCCAATCCTTAAAAAAGCCCGAAATTAAAAAAAAATGAAAAAAAAATTGCACTAGGCCCGATCATAGAACCGACCTAGACCACTTAGGAGAGGCCTCTTATCCATACTTCCACGAAAAAAAAAGTTCGCAGCATTGCACGAAAAACCTCTTCATTAAAGAAATATTCACAAAAAAACACCAAATTCGAGGGTTGCCTCATAAGTTTCTGGCCTAAGTAGGAAAGACACATTTTTCGTAAAATAGGGCAACCTCCAGATTCCCATACAAAATGACACATTCGAGTTAGCCAAACTGTGGAGTTCGACGAACCAAAGCGGTGTGTTATTTTGTAGGTCTCTTCCCATGACTAATAAATTCTAGCGTAAAATTTTCTAGCGCTACTAATGTAGTCTGGAAGAGCAACGAAAATTTTGCTCCTTTTTTGAGATTTTACGAGGTTGCACTCTAAGTATAGCTATACAAACATAACTGGACGAGTGTTTTGCGAACTGTTTGTGTAGGATTTACTAGAATCGATTGAATTTTCCAAAAATCAACACTTCATTGACTTGATCAACTCAGGAAGTTACGATGAGACTTTCCATTTTGATAAATTAATGAAAACTGTGGTGTTCGCTTTATAAGCTCTTCGTAGTGTGGATGGTTGACATTTTTCTGAACAGTTCGTCTTATTTTTAATAAAAAATGTCAAACTTTCCGGTGGCAAAAATGAATTTTACGAAAAATGTTTTTTACCTACTTAGGCCAGAAACTTACTATGGTTGCCTTTTATGTTTCTGGCCTAGGGTACTTCCAGCCCGAAACTCCTAAATCTGCCGATCCTATTTTAAAATTGACTATTTTTTATGGTTAATTTTCTTGGATCACTTTTACGTAGCGTAGGGCTGGAAGCACCCTAGGCCAGAAACATAAAAGGCAACCCTCGCGTAGCGTGAGTTGGGCCCACACTGAGGACTCTACACCCCGAACCACTCAACAAATTTTGACTTATTTAATTTTCGTGATTTTCTGATGTCCAAATCTTTTATTTTAAATCTTCAAGAGTGATTTCTGTTGTAAATTCGCAGAGATATAAGTGAAAAAGCTTCACCAGCCTTCAAAAAACCACGTTTTTCGCAACTTTTTCGACCGTAACTTCGAAAGTTTTCAACCGATTTTGCCCAAATTCATTCTCGTAATCAATTTTCTGATTATTTTTCACAAGCGTGTTTGAAATAAGATTTATCTGATTTATGTGGAAAAAACACGTTGAACCCTAGTAGAGATTCAGTTTTACGGCCCTGGCTGAGTCCAAGAGCTCAAAATTAAAAAAAGACCAAAACCACTTAAACGGCCCTAGCTTGGCGGTCCTTGGGCCGACAGTGCCCAGATTCAATCACATAAAAGTTTTTGAAAATCGGTTGAGTTTTACTCAAGTTATCGTGTTGACGGACATTTTTTTATTGCTGATTCGTCATCTAAGCACCATGATCGATGCTCCCCCCACCCCCACCCCCTATTCCCGCTCTTCGCTCTTCGTACGGGTCTAAACATTTCTTCTTTCTTTCTTTATTGCTAACAACATAAATCCAGATCCAATATTTCTTTTGGGATCAAATGGACAGTGTCCTGGACTTAATATCATCCGATTTTTTGCAGGGTTTTTGGTGTTTTGGATTCTATGAAGGGGACAGTTTTTCAAAGTAGTTGTGTTGAAGTATAGAATTTGTATCGAGGTCAAATCATCGTGAATGTTGATGTCACCCTCGGTCAAAATTCTTATATTTTTGGTCAAATCAGGACCTACTAATTGACATCAATTCAACTCGCGTCAATTTGATCTGATTCTGCGTCTGAAACAGATCTCTTAAGAATTTTAACACATTTTTTGCATTTATATGCTTTGAGTAATGACGCCTGTGTCTCTAAAGATCGGAGATAAAAAAGAATGGTTTCTTGAGGCAAGGCGGTAGTAGTCTCGCTGTTGCAAAATTGAAATATTTTCTTTTATTATATTTTCAGATCTATTCGCTAGTGAAGTAAGTTCTCATCCGAATTCCCATGAAAGTACATCCGATGGTAACTCAGAACATAATTCATCTGGCGACGAAGATTCGACTATGAGGTTGCGACTTAAACGAAAATTACAACGAAACCGTACATCATTCACGAATGAACAAATTGATAGTTTAGAAAAGGGTTAGTATTTTGTTAGTGTAATCCATTCCATAGAATTAAATTGTCCCTTTGTATTTTGGATTTAAATTATTAAGCTAAATTGGAACATAGTAAAAGAATCATAACATTGTACGATTTTGTTGTTAGGATTATTAGCTGCTAAAACATATGAAAACCAGAATTCGTCTTACTCTTCTCCACATGAAGTGACATTCGATTCAGAGGTAAGACGAATTCTGTGTGATCTATTCGTAAAGAAGAGTAAGACAAATATTACGTATGTTATCATGTATTTGACCAGCTGATTAACAAAAAACTTGCACAATCTTCTGATTCTTTCACTGCACAGAAGGTTCCCAAATATATCAATCCTTTATCGCCTGTCAAATAACATTCTTATTTTTTTAGAATTCGAACGAACTCATTATCCGGACGTGTTTGCACGAGAGAGGCTAGCGGAAAAAATTAACTTACCAGAAGCTAGGATTCAAGTAAGTGTCACGCTGCCAAAATTTCGAATTACCTGAACCAACGTCGCAAAGACTATCGATCGAAGAACGTAATGCAATTTTAGTAAAAAATTGATTACGTCCTTAAAACAAAATTAAAAAACCTCCTCCTAGCCTTCCACTTTATCCTTCTCATGATCCTTCACAACCTTACACCTAACGTCAATAGACATGCACTGAGGAAAATATCTATAAGCGACGTAGGAATTGTGTTTATAATTATACGTCGCCGACGTATTATATACGCGGTGAATGTATTATCAACCTTATTTAAGTGTTGTGAGTTCACATAATACGTGCACGTGCACGACGTTCGTAATACGTCCACGGTGGATAAAATACGCCGGCGACGTATAAGCACAATTCCTACGTCGCTTGTAGATATTTTCCTCATTTTGCTCAAGTCGATTCCGTAACTCTAAAGAAAATATTGTTTGGCCTCAAAAACGCCAAAAACTTTTTTTTAAATTTTTTAACAGAAAATTGTCGGCAGTAAAAATCAGAAACTTCATTTTTTCAATTTTTGTACTTTAAAACGTCGACAGCGCCACCTATGTTGCCCAATGTTTCCAATTTTTTTCCGTAAAGGCTGATTTACTACCTTTCCAACGATTTTTGTAAGGAATAAATTTTGTTTCTTTATGTTTTCAATTTTAGCTTCGGAATGACATTACTTAGAGAGTTGGTTTCTACTCGAAAGTTATAGAGATTGGTGAAAGGAATTTTTAGGCTTAAGCCTGAAAATTTTTCTCGCCGGAAATTTTTTTTTGCTGAAAATTTTTTTTCGCCGGAAAACTTTTTTCGCCGGAAAACTTTTTTCGCCTGAATTTTTTTTCACCGAAAATTTTTTTCCGCAGGAAATTTTTTTTCGCCAGAATTTAGTTTTCTTTTAGGAAATTCGAAATCAAAAATTCTGAAGAAAATTCACAAGACATGCTTGCACAAACAAAATTGTATCAAACTCACTTCCCAACTAATCAAATTCATCGTGCGGGTTATCGTTGGAAAGGTAATAGATCAGTCTTTACGCGAAAAATAAATTTGGAAGCATTGGGCCAAATAGGTGTCGCTAAAGTACAAAAATCGATCAAATGAATAGTTGGATTTTTACCACCGACATTTTTCTTCGTTTTTTAGGCAAAACAATACTTTTTGTGGAGTTACGGAATCGATTTGAGAAAACTTTTTTTTTGTCTCAACTTCAACCTATTCATGCAATTCAGGAAATGTCGTGTACCGTCGAGAAAAGCCTGAAAAAGTGCTTGTCATGCTGAAAAACCACTTTTTGACTATTATCTTCGACAGTACCTTGACTAATTTTGCTCGTCTTCGAACTCACGAGACAGATAGGAAGATGGACGGGCAAATTCGTCTTCAGACTCGGCATCTCTGATCTTTCATGATATCATAACGCATCAAGAGAATTATGGTGAATATAAAACTTAGTTGCGATGAGTATAATGCCGAATACAGACGAGCAGCTCATAACATTTTTTCATGTCCGTTTTCGTGTAGGTTGCGCTCACAGTCACTTTACGTGCGACATTTTTTAATTTTTTTTATTTGCACGAAAATGCATGAAATCAATCGTCCAAAACAGGTACACAAATCTATTCCATGCGAATAATGAAAACCAACACGAAAAGAGGTATGAAAACATGTTTTGAGTTTTTGTCTGTTTTCGGCACACACTGAGGAAAATATCTACAAGCGACGTAAAAATTGTGTTTATAATATACGCCGCCGACGTATTATATGCGCGGTGAATGTATTATCATCCTTATTTAAGTATTGTGTATGTCTTACATAACGAACGTGTTATGAGCTCACATAATACGTGCACGGCGTTCGTAATACCTGCACGGTGGATAAAATACGTCGGCGGCGTATGTTATAAACACAATTCCTACGTCGCCTGTAGATATTTTCCTCAGTGTAATCATTGAGTGTTGAGATAAATAAAGTTCGTCGCAGATGTTCTATTTCATCAGTAAATACGCTATAATCTGACTGAAGTCGTTGCTTCGCTAATAGACCGTGTCTAGTATCAGATTTCATCGGGCAACATTCCTGCTTTTGATGAGTATGAGTAGTGACATCTAGCTTTTTTCATACAATCATACGGTTCAACATAACAGTTGAGTCGTTTTTGTCCAGTAGTGCCACCATTGTTTCATTGATAAATACGGTTCAGTAGAAAACAAATGACATCGTCTATACGTCAATTGGTTGTGATATCACAGCAGTAAAATTTTACAAAAAATTTACGCTGCATCACTCGAATATCATATATGTGGCACATATTTCCCATATCATGTGCGCTGAAATTTCTAATGATGAAAACATCTTATGTCTATACTCACCACCAATAAATAATAATGTTCGCCATTCTGAAATTTTCTTGTAATCACAGCTTATTACAACATTTTGTGTTGTGCTAACATTACCAAATGAAAAATTTGATTTTCCTACATATCATACGATTCGGTACAGCGACTCTGTAATTTTAACTCTACAGAAATGACGATACCGACGCTTTCTTTTCACTCGAGCGAATATTGAATACCGACAACGAAAATAAACCACCATTCCATCATAGACAGCACCTAATTCTAACAAAGTCATTTCATCCAATTGATCATTATCGTTGCGAAAAGTTGAACTGCAAAGTAATAACGGACGTACGCACATTTAAACGAAAACAATTTCAGTTATCACTAATGAAACTTAAACCCGCAATATATCGTAAATGCGATCTCGTCTCCCTTCACAATAATGTTACATAGGCTGGTGCTGTGTACACAATAGTCGTTCGGAATGATTTTATATCATTTGGTCACGACATAAAATATTGTTTGTCGACAACTTGTCGTTTACGACGGGTAAGAGGACCAATTACTGAATATCATCATTGGAAGTAGGTTTTCCTTTAGTTTATGTTCTCGTCTATAATGGATAGTACATTAAATACTAAAGGGGACATATGTCAAGTGATTTGCGAAGGAAAAAAAATGCAAAATTCATTTTTATTTCTCAGCCTTTAAAAAGGAACGGAAGGGAATGGACTTGTGTGCTTCCTATTTATACAATTCTTTAAAAAAAAAGTGCGGGAGAGTTCAATAAGCAAGAAGATGAAATGTGGGCGACTTTATTTGGGAGTTTCATTTTAAATTTTGCGATAACCGAACTTAGAAAAATTGAATCGTACGCTTATTGTCTTTGCTTTTGTGTTAAACATCCCCAGGCAAATACCGGGAGACAATTTGAAATAGAAAAAATGACATGAGAAATCATCAGTACCAGCATCTCTGACCCAAAACTTCGCAGTTTCTTTGGGCGTTCTGCTATACTGAATATTTTCTGTGAACCAGACATGACAGCCGAGCTATTTTTTAATTCGGCTAAAGAGTTGCCAGTGTCTTAGTTCGAGGCTCAACCACAGACGGATTTCTCGAATCGTTTTAGGTCATGTGAAGACGGCTTACCGGTGGAAGGAATTGTTGGGAGGTGCCAGTATTCTTCTCCTACTCTAGTTTTGCTGTTGGATTTGCTTTTTGTGGTACCCAACCAAATGGCGGAATTGCACCAGCAGCAGGAAAAGTGGTCAATTTTCAGGGTTTTAGAATTTTGTGAAATTCTGTGGAAGTTTTAAGAGATAGAGAGCTTCAGTTTCTTCGACAAATAGTTTTGTGAACAGAAGGGTCCGGTATTAGTGAAAAATGTCAGGAAATTGGAAAAGCGGTCAATTTTTAGGGTTTCAGAATTCTGTGAAAGTTGTAAGAGATAGAATATTGGTTTGTGGAAGGGAAGTATGGGGTTAGGCGAGTACGGGGGAAGGTGAGTGCAGGAGAAGGTGAGTGCAGGAGAAGGTGAGTGCAGGAGAAGGTTAGTGCAGGGGAAGATGAGTGCAGGGGAAGGTGAGTGCAGGGGAGGGTGAGTACAGGGGAGGGTGAGTGCAAGGGAAGGTGAATGCAAGGGAAGGTGAGTGCAGGGAAAGGTAAGTGCAAGGAAAGGTGAGTACAGTGGAAGGTGAGTGCAGGGGAATGTGAGTGCAGGGGAAGGTGAGTGCAGGGGAAGCTGAGGGCAGGGAAAGGTGAGTGCAGGGGAAGGTGAGTGCAGGGAAGGTGAGTGCAGGGGAAGGTGAGTGCCGGGAAAGGTGAGTGCGGGGGAATGTGAGTGCAGGGGAAGGTGAGTGCAGGGAAGGTGAGTGCGGGGGAAGGTGAGTGCAGGGGAAGGTGAGTGCAGGGGAAGGTGAGGGCAGGGGAAGGTGAGTGCAGGGGAAGGTGAGTACAGGGGAAGGTGAGTACTGTGGAAGGGGAGTATGGGGGACGGTGAGTACGAGGAAAGCTCAGTACAGAGCCGGAAATAGTTTGATCTGGCCCTCTGAATAGACAGCAGCAGCCTGTAGACAACAAGCAAGAAAGCTTAGGCCCGCGTAGCCAGCCCTTAGGGGTGGAGGTATATACTAGTTATTGTTATATTAAAGACTCCAAACCATTATATAATGATGAGATGAATTATTTTGTGAAAGTCCTAGCGATCGACTGCATACAAAATAAAAAGTTCGCATCTCGGATTTTGATATAGTAAAACATGGCCCTAGCCGAGCTATAACTTTTTATTTTGTATGCAGCCGAACCTTGAAACCCATAAATTGTGTTTCTAATTGTTATCTAATAGTTTGCCAGAGACTTCGTAGAGCACAAATTTATCTACACCTCAAGCCGAGCTGTAAAAGTTTCTCGGTTGCCATAACTGCTGTGAACGAATAAAATAATTTTGAATTTTGTGCGCTACAATCCTCGGAAAAAACTCAAAAATAGAGGGGTCTAGCGGTGAAGCGCCTTGAGCGTAGGATCGTCTGCGGGGCAGAAGTTTTTTTGTTCAAGTTGTAAAGTTCGGGGTCCTAGAGCCATATTTCCTTTTTGAGGTCTTTCTACTAGCATTCGCAATTTTCGCGAGAATGTACATGTGCTCTCAAACTAACGATATACTTGCTGGACAGTCATAAAAATCACTTTACTTTGACATAAGCGGTTGACGCACTGAAGCCGTGGATTTTCACACAGCCACCAGGAAGAACGCGTGAACAGAACGGCTTAAACCATTGTCTGTGTTTTCACACTCTTTAGCCGATTTATTTTAGCATATCGCCTCTATGGTTATTGTGTTGTTGGGATAGAGTTTTCACTGTTGTAGACATTGTAAGTGAGTTGAAGGTCATTTGTAACTTATGAACGGTGTCTCCGTGTAACATACAGACGGCGGGCGCACAGTTCTGCAACACAATAGACAGCCTTAATTTTCGTTATCAATTAAATGTAAAAAAACAATGTGCAAAGTTCAATATGTTAGACGCATGTGAAATCGAATCAATATTTACAAAAAACTTCAATTTTATTTGCATTCAAATATTATTTGATTAGCTCCTTCTCTGTGTTATATCAACGAAATTAAAACTCCTTTATTGCCACTAGACATCGTCCTCGTTTCCAGTAAACAGAACGTTAATCAACAAGCAAATAGTTTGGACTCAAGTCATTGTTCATAAAATAAACATTTATTTACTTTGCATTACGTTCATCGTCATAGTCGTTGCTGTTCTGTCTCCCCATAGAATGAATCCCTATGCTTTTTGGTTTATTTATTTGCTTATTGTTTTGCTGGAAAAATTACAAATTTATAATTCACCCCCTTGCGTCTTTACTGCGTAACAACTTTACGTGTTGGTTGCATTCGATTTTTGATGAATTAACATAACAAGAAAAATGAATAAATTGACAGTTCACATTAGTTATGCGCACCCTACCACCCGCCAATAAGATGGTTTGTTCGTCTAGTCAAACTCCTCTAACTTCTACATCTGATTTAATGGAATCTACAGAACGGATCCCACCGACTCCGCTATTCTTAGTGACTTTCCTTCCCTGTGTCCTAAACCTCCGAACTGGGACCCGTTTCCCTATCAGATTCTGCTACCGAACGTAAATCTGTTTTGCATTCTGGAAGACTAGGTACCTCAGTTCGATGGTATATTTTGTAATTTCTGCAAGATTTCCAATACTCGTTTGCTTGTTTTCACCGCTCGAAGATAGAAAACGTTGGCAATAACAATAACTTAAAGGTTGACGAAGGAAGCGTCAATGTAGCTAGGATGTTGAGGTTCGTTATTGTGTGGGAATAAGAAAATCTTGCATGTGGAGTTTCATGAACCCTGGTGTAAGTATACGAGAAACTAACAAGCGAAGGAAATTTCACCCATTTCGGTTACTTTCTTTAACATTTTTCAAAGTAAACATCAAACCACCCTCCGACCTTCCTATATCTAAATCACACACTCTCTACTTCCTTTCTAAACCACAGTCTAACTCTTAAATGCAACAAAATATCCATAATTACCGAAATATGCAAAATTTATCGACTGAATCATCTTCCATTCACAGCAGCCAGTAATAACATGCACTAGAAATCTGTAATCATAAATGCACAGGGGTCATGGCTCATGAAATCGTTAACCGATCGAATCGACCCCTGTTACCATATTGTCTGTTATTATAGTTTTGTATCGTTCGTAAGATTATCTTGTTGATGTCGTCCCCGTTAATGTAAACATGTTACCTACATTAAACACTACTTCAATGTGCTCACATGTAATTTATTAACACGAGGGAGACGTACACATGCAGTTTAACTAACGTGCGTGTTATTCATCGTACTACAGCTCCAGTAGTGGAAGTTGTGATGCAAGTCGGAAAGTCTCACACGACTGAACATTTCTTTCTCTGACGATTAGAAAGATTTGAATCTACGAGATTTGTGCGACGTCGGCTTATGTCAAAGTATACGAAATTTCATGATTTCACAAGCACACCATTTTTCATCGCTTGACAAATCATGAAATTCGTCATGAAATTTTGTATACTTTGACATAAGCCGACGCCGTACTAATAGCGTGGATTCCCAAGGATTACTAACATCCACGTTTTTAGTGCGGCGTCGGCTTATGTCAAAGTATACGATATTTCATGCCGAATTCATGATTTCATGATTCATGACGAAAACTTATATGCTTGTCATTTTACACACCTCATCATGAAACTGCATACTGCATATGCTTTGACATAAGCCAACGACGCGACGTCGCACTAACCACGTGGATTGACGGACTCGTTATAAACTCTTCTTTGGGCATAGGTTTACCGCCACAAAAACTAATGACGAATGCCAATTTGTGCGGAAAAATCAGGCTACGCGTGAAGTAAACTGGCCAACGAGGTATGCTAACAGAATTAGACCGTTATTGTGTTTTTTGTCGGCGGCTGTGATACTAATAAAAGTCTAAATTTCATTGAAACAAAAAAAGACAATAAAACTTTTATAAAAATTTCCTCCCTTGAAGCTTTCAAGTCTCAATACTACCAATGAAAATCAAACGGTTGGATTGAGCTTTCCTAAGAATTTTTTTGTGTTTTAGGTTTGGTTCTCGAATAGAAGAGCAAAATGGCGAAGAGAGGAAAAACTTCGCACGCAACGAAGATCCGTTGACCATTCTGGTGGAAATACTAGCACGCCAAATGGATCGAATGGCAACAGTGCAAACACTGTAAATGGTAATGCTGGATCGGGTACAACGTTGAACAGTAGCAACGTGACCGGTAACAACAATTCATCATCACCACCAGCGCCAATTACCCCTCGAATTCCACTCAATTCTGGTTTCAATTCAATGTATCCGACGATACCACAACCAATCGCAACAATGGCTGATAGCTACAGGTAGGCATAAATCACATATCGACGGTTTAGTAAACCAATGAAACATTTAAAATCCAAAGTTGTTACAGTCCAATGACAACATCGCTGGGTTCGATGACATCGTCATGCCTACAACAACGAGACAGCTATCCGTATATGTTTCATGATCCCTTAGCGTTGAGTGCACAATATGCTGCGCATCCTCGACCACCGTGTAATCCATCAGCTGCTCATCAACAACCATCGCAACATGCATCGTATGCTTCCGGACCAACGACAACAAGTACTGGTGGGTATTTTTTATAGACGTTTTGTGACTTCAAATACCGCTCGGCCTCGGCCCACACGATGTATTTTGCTCAATTGTTGATTTGAGGTAATTGTCGTTGTTTATGTGCCGCCTAATGGGATTTACTGTAGAAAATAACTGTCGACGCCAAGTTAAGAAGCCAAAGCAATTTCCTGACCCCTTCTTCCCCTCGCACGCATATTTTTATACATTAGAATGTATGGCAGCAAGCTTCTCCCCCTCCTCTCTCTTTCAGAAAGTTGTCAGCAAGTTTCAGAAAATTATCAGCAAGTGTCTGAAAGTTGTCATCAAGTGTCAGAAAGTCTCGAAAACTTGCCATCAAGTGTCAGTCAGTCTCAGAAAATTATCACAAATTGTCAGACAGTTTCGGAAAGTTGTCAGGAAGCCTCAGAAAATTGAAAGCAAGCGTCTGGAAGTCTCAAAAAGTTATTAACAAGTGTCGGAAAGTTGTCATCAAGTAACAGAAAGTTGTCAGCAAGTGTCAAAAAGTTGTCAGCAAGTGTCAGAAAGTTGTCAGCAAGTGTCAGAAAGTTGTCAGCAAATGGCAGAAAGTCTTTCAAAGTTATCAGCAAGAATCGGAAAGTCTCAGACAGTACTCAGCAAGTGTCAAAATGTTGTCAGTAATTGCCAGAAAGTGTCAGCTCATTTTTGTCCAGGGTAGCATAGGTCGCCTTACAAAACTTACAAAACTACTGATATCACAACAAAAAAACTTCTTCGAAGGTAAAGTGTGACGCAATCCGTAAGTCCACTTCCAAAATTATTGATATCGTCAGAGGTGACGTTTTCGCTGATAAGACGCAAACATTTGTTTGAATAGAATGTTAGCTTGTGGTCAAAGTTTTATTCTTAAAAAAATTTGCACCACTTTTTTTAAAACACAATTCGCTTACATCATGTATGATAAACATTAATAATCAAAGTCAAGGGAGTGTCCACATCAATAAGATGTGACCAAGTGGCTTGTGTACTTCATGAATGGCTCCTAAGGCGAGTCGGTCGAGTCCATGCGAACAGAATATTAGGTAGGGGGTAATAAAACGAATCACATGGACATCGACCGCAGGAGTGGTCACCACTGACTTTGGCTGGGTTTCCTCAGGTATTTACCGCAGGGATGGAAGAACCGATCGCTTAGGTCGTTGCCGGTGAGGGTTTCAGTTACTCAAGTAACGATGCCCTTTATCGGTATGACTGGTACGGATATACCGAAAGTCGGTTGGTTATAGAGCTCGGACTGTTCGAGATTTCGTGTCAAAAATCGTTTTCACCACACACACACACACACACTTGTTGCTTTCGTTTCAAAAATAGTTTTCACCACGTATACATAGCTGTGGTGAAAGCGAGGTGAAAACGGTTTTTGGTACGAAATCAACAAGTGTGAGCGTGGTGAAAACGATTTTTGACGCGAAATCTGGAACAGTCCGAGCTCTAGTTGGTTAACTTCATGAGCTTCAGCCTGAGATGGGTCACGATTGTTGAGCGTATCTCAATTCCCTATTCTTGGGTAAAGTGTGGTAAAGGCTCTGCCATGTATATGCTTGCAAATCCTCATGCATCACAAAGGGACTATTCCCAAGGGTTGTTTTTAGGTTACCCACGGTGCGCAAAAGTGAGAATGAGCGAAACAGTAGGGGATGGAGGGCTGGACATACAGCAATAAATTTGATGATGTCTCATAAATTGATAGCGTACT
This sequence comes from Pseudolycoriella hygida, assembly GCA_029228625.1. Classification (NCBI taxonomy): domain Eukaryota; kingdom Metazoa; phylum Arthropoda; class Insecta; order Diptera; family Sciaridae; genus Pseudolycoriella; species Pseudolycoriella hygida. Next base: position 15,846 of record WJQU01002987.1, read on the forward strand.
TTATCACAGTTTTTCTGATAATCTACTTAACATCCAGCAATTATAGTTCTTTCATGTCCTAGTTTGATCCTTCCTCTAATGCATGAAACTACTGGATCTTGAATCAGAAGTACGCAGCCATATGACAGTTGCAAAAAGTAGAGGACATGGGATCAAAAAATGATGTTAGGCAATGTCGAAGCCAATAGCGAGTACTTTATGTTAACATGCTTTTCAATTTGACACGAGGCTGCGTACTTTGTCATAATTCAAGGTCAATAAGCATGCATTGCAGCCTGGTGCCAAAAATTGAAGCATATCACTATGACTGCATTGACGAATGCTTTACATGTTTCCTAAAATCGAATTTTATCTTCCAGGAGTAATATCTGCAGGTGTGTCAGTACCTGTACAAATACCAGCTCAAGGTGCAGATCTGGGAACAAATTACTGGCCTCGAATACAGTGATCAACGTTTTTCGGGCTGTCATCGCAGTTGATTTACAATACTCCACGTAACACCGACGATGAAGCTGAATAATGAAAATGTAAATCATTGGCAAATATTGAGCAAGACAAAGAATTTTTTTTAAACTTTCTAGTTATTTGTGATTTTTTCCGGTTATTATTCATGTGTAAAACGCACCAAAAAAGAATGGCAAAACCGAATAGATTAAGTCTTAAGTTGTTGGTTTGTTCTTTTCTTTCTTAAGAGTTAGAGATGCATGTGTGTAAGAAGAGGCGTGTTGGAGTGGAAGCTCAGTGGCGGACTAAATTGAATTTGGTAGCACTTGAGGTTTGAAGACAAATACACACAAGAAATTGTATCGACAACTTCTAGCCAAATTTGTAACAAAAAGCCTTCTTCAGTCGCAGCTGAGCCTCTGCTTATTAATGTAAAGCAATTTAAGTGATTAACGTAATTGTAAGCAGACAGCAGACTTAAAGTTAGGTAAACAAAAACACAAACAATCGTGCCAATAAGTACTTTATTTATGAAGCATTTTTATAATGATTTTATGTCCCGAATTTACGTTCCATAGCACAAGCAGAAAAATTGTTTTACAAAAAGAGAGAACAAAGAACAGAGCTAACCTGAAATTACAAATTGGAAGAATTTCTCATTCGCTCATTCCGTCAGAAACAGGCTCAAGAAACTTTCTATTGTAAATTCTAAGTTAACTGAAACGTAACGTAAGTGGAAATCGAATTAAATCTCTCAATCACCGTCGTCTCCGCGCCGTAAAGTAAGTTTCAGCCGTTACGCTGTTCCACCGGTACTTCTATGGTTTTCAATGCCTCTCCTCCACAATTCGGCTTTTCTGAGCAAATTATCTTCCACGTTGTGTGAAAAAGTGGGTGGATATGGATATTATCCTGCAGCTAAGCCTGTGGTGTTTGCCCACAGTTGTTTAAATTCTCTTTGACTTGTTTACGAACTTAAGGATATTAGAAGGGGATTTGTTCCAGATAAGCTTGTAATTGATTGTGTACGAGCCTAGATATCTTGATCTTAGTTTAATATACGTCGGACAATGGCAAAGAAAGTGCTCTGTGCTCTCCATGTCACCGCACTGATCGCAATACGGATCAGCGGACACGCCGGGAGTACGGGGAAGAGCATCGATCTTGGTCACCCCTGTGACAGTTCTTTGTCAAAACTATTCAACACTTGCTATTCAACATGATGTTGGTTGCAATTTTGACATTTCAATCGTAAAATTGTTTACGTTTGCTGTGAAGTTACTTGCAATTTTTGCACTTCATTCATAAAACCCAACGTAAACAGATTTATGAATGAAATGTCAAAATTGCAACCAACTTCATGTTGAATAGTAAGACAAAGAACTGTCACCCGAGTGGACGTGACGGTCTTTTGTTTTGATCTTTACAAGTAATACTCAACGTGAATTGAGTTGCAATTGCGACCGAAGCTAACTTCATTGCAAAGACAATCAGCTGATTTCATTCATAAAATTACCAAAATCAACTAAATGCATTGAAAAGTTCCAAAATCGGCATTTTCTGGCAATGAAGTTAGCCTCTTGCAAACATCAAGACAAAAGACTGTCACGTCTCTGATCTTGGTCCTTAGATCAGCGATAAAAAAAATGTCCGTCCGTCCGTCAACGCGATAACTCGAGTAAAACTCATCCGATTTTCAAAAACTTTTCCTGAAAGGTAATCGAAAATATTTTTTGGGATTGAATCTGGGCACTGTCGGCCCAAGGGCCGCCGAGCTAGGGCCGTTTAAGTGGTTTTTGGTCTTTTGTACATAACTCGAGTAAGTCTTTTCCGATTTTCATAAACTTTTTTTTTGTTCTGGACATGGCCGACAATTTATGGAAGTAACTTTGTTTGATTTTGAGCCCTTAGACCTAGCTAGGGCACTAAAAACAAGTCTCTGCTAGGGCCCTACGTGTTTTTTATACATAACTAGGGTAAATCCTTTCCGATTTTCATAGTTATCTTTTTAATCCACAGGTCTATGAAAGCTTAACAATTTCTAGAAGAAACTTTTTTTGAGATCAGGCCCTCGGAGCTAGGGCATTAAAAACGAATCTCTGCTAGGGTCCTCCTTGTTTTTTGTACATAACTTGAGTAAATCTCTTCCGATTTTCACATTTTTTTAATCGGAAGGTCTCGGAATGTCTCACATTTTATGATTTAAAATTTTTTTATTAGAGGCCCATGGACTCAGCCAGGGCCCTAAAACTGAGTTTCTACTAGGGCCCAACGTGTTTCTTTACGTAAGTCTGGTAAATCGTAACCGATTTTCTATTTTTATTTGAGAGGTAACCGAGTACCTAATTATATTAAAAAAAAAATTTGGACCCGGTGCCTGTGCTTAGGGCTCTTGTAGGCCTTAGGTCGGTCCTAAGGTCGACAATAACCAAAAAAAAATTTTCCTGAGTTGCAGAGCAGATTTTAGATTTGTCAGTTTGGGACGATCACATACGTGATCTTGAAACACAGATCTGTCGATCCTTTGTTTCCTTCCCGGTCATCATTTAAATCATGGCAGCCTTCCTGTCGCCGTTAGGAATCTGTCCAGGGTGTCCAGGGTCCAATGCAGCAATCTAAAAAAGGTTGTACCATATAGTCTCCCAGAACTCTGCGCCTCAGTTGAAAGAACCTAGGGCAATCACATATCAAGTGCATGCCGGTCTCCTCCTCCAATTCACAGTGACATCTGGGAGTTGCTGAGAGCCTCAACTTGTGTAGGTGTCGATTCAGCCCACAATGTCCGGTAATCGCTCCTAGGACCCTCCTAATGCGATTCCGGTCCATCCTGAGCAAATCTTTGGCCCACTTCTCGTTGGATCTCGGGAAAAAGCGCTTCGTGTGAGCGCCCCCTTCATACCCCTTCCAGCGTTCCGCGTGTTTCCGTTCCACCCAGTCCTGTAGCGCTTTAATGCACAGTGATTGGGGTACCGGCAAGCGTGGTTCAAGTCCACTTGTCGGAGTTGTAGAGCCAGCTTTTGCTAGTTCATTCCCTTCCACGCCCGAGTATCCAGGCCCCCAGACCAGACTGATCTGGTTGTTCAGACCCATTAGGTTCAGGTAATCTTTACACTCTTTCACAAGCCTGGAAGTCGTGATTGATGACACAAGTGTCCTAATCGCTTCCTTACCGTCGAAACATATAAGGAATTCTTTCCCGTAGGTAGCACTTCATGAGCGCTCCAAAGATTTCTGCCTGTGGAACGTTAGCAAATCCACCCAAATGGAAAGATTTGCCCTCTCCGGTCTCTGGAGCGTACACTCCGGCTCCAGCTCCTTCTAAAGCCTTAGATCCATCAGTAAATCTGACTATACCACTTTTGGGGAGATAAGTAGGCCAGCCCTCCAGCCAGTCTTCCCTGGCCGGATACTTGGCGTTAAATCGCCTCGTGAAGTCGATTACCGGTTTCATCCTATCCCTGGGCATGGTAAAAATCGGGTTTAAGACCCGAGCAAATTGAGGGAAACATTTTTGTCTGCGGAAGTATTTGCCCGATGCCTCTCCTAAGGGCCCTAATTCGGTACTAAAGCCGGCCCTAGCCCAAAAAATGTTTTTTTGCTATATTGTAGGAAAAATTGAGGTAAACATTTTTGTCTATTTGGGGGTTAATTTTGTGCGTTAGGAAGGTTTGACTTACACCGTTGCTTCGGACGGGTCTCGGCAATTTTCAATAGAATGTAATGTGGACGTAATTTCATACACTTAAGAGTTAAGGCAACATTTACTTAAATACGTTCGAGTCTTTTCGTAACATCGACTCTGTTTGCCACATCTATTCTAGTACGTACGGGTCCCTTGCATATGTTTTTCCTTACTCCAAATATTCCAAAAAAATCAAAAATTTCCACTCCCTAAACTCCCATTCTACACTTATGCTCAAAAACGACGATTGAAAGACATTTGCACGGTGAGCTTGAACGAAGTCATACTGAAAAGTCGCTGCCCATCAGATTTTATTGCTGATTGTAAAAGACGGGTCCCATATGAGTTCGAAACTACTTTTAGTGAAATAAATTTTCAGGTAAATTTTAAAGAAAATTGATAAAAAGTTCATTTTTCTCTGAAGACCTAAATGATTTCTTATGAATATTTGCCGCTCATGCTTTCAATTTTTGAGCAATGCAGCCACTTGCAGAATGTGGCTCGATAACTTCCGACCAGTTCAAACGCTACATTTCGCCAACGGCTCCTCTTTTCAAGAAGCCGTCAGACTCTGTATTCTTTCATATGTTGTAAATGTCCTACCAGCACTCCCACTTCCAGTTCACTAGAGTTACTTTTCATTTAAGAGTGAACCGATTCTCTTACATCGAAAATTCATAGACTAATATCATAAATTGATACTGGGATGAGGTAATGCGAAATTGGGTGGGGCGATACGAGGTGACGTGAGGTGAGGTGAGGTGAGAAGAGGGGTGTTGAGGTGAGGTAAGTCGAGGCGAGTTGACGTGAGGCGAATGGAATCTTGGAATCTTGAGTAAGGCAAATAATGAAATCCGTGATAAAAATTTTCCTCACATCTAAGAAAAACTCCTCACAGAATCTATTTATGCCAAGGAATAACAAATGAGCCATACTGTCCAACAATGATTCTATTAGAAAATGCGATTGTCGTAATTCAGTCGAAGGGCAATATTTACTTGACGAAATGAAGTAAAATGAAAAAGAAATGATTTTGTCATCGATTTGAACGAAAACCATTTCTATCATCGGATTTTACGAATTATCTCTCGGAGGGTCCACAGTAAGGTCCCAAATCAACCGAATCCTGAAAGTTGAAGTTTCCAAAACTAAAGTTCTAGAAACGTAAGAATCTATAGGTTCCAATATTCGTCGTGGAAGAAATTATCAAACGTTTTCATTAGAACTGAAAGAGATGACGGTTATTTTGCTCGCAGAAGCAACGATTGAGCGATAATTTAGACGCCGGTGATGATGATCTCTAATTAAATGTGACGCTGGAACGTTGGATGTGAATTTAATGAAAACAAATAATAAAAGGTACCAAGCAATAGAATTTGGATTTAAGAAAAAACGTAAAAAAATAATTTCGAATGATGAGGCGAAAACTTAATTATTACAATTATTATAATTATATTATTAACTTAAAAATTGAAAAAAAAAAATTATATTTAAGATTGTATGTGTAGCATGTCAAAAGAGAAATTAATAAAAAAAATGAATTTGAACAAACCTTTCGGTTGTTTTTGTTTTCCTTTGAGATCCTTCGCTGAGTTCTCATCGCCATTTTCTCTCTGTAAAAAAGTGCGCTCTTTATGGCCCTAGGACCTAATCAAACGTTTCAGCACAATTATTTGATTTGTATTTAAAGCGTTTAGTGCAACAACGGTTTCTGTTAAATTATACAGAATTTCATAATGAAATGCATCAATGGCTCATTACATGGCAAACTTCGTCGGTGTTTTAAGAGGGAACGTTATTTTCATTTCATCCGCTCTTACTACATTGAGATAAAACACAGCGTTCCCCTTTAACAACGCATTCTACCCTGTGTTACCATTACGAATTTGCTTGAGTTACCACTGTTTTATGCAAAATGGTATATTTTGCATATTGACTGAGCGAAATTACATTTGGTGTACGCTCAAATTCTATTGCATTTACATTATTTACAAAGTAGAAATACCGATGGAATGGGCCATTTACATCATTTTCAACAGTAGAATGTTACGTGGAATGAGACAAATCACGAAATTCGCTGTACTTTGACAGAAGTCGACGCCGCACTAAACGAGTCACTTTGACATAAGCTGACGTCCGTCGTAGTAAAAGTGTGGATTCACTATACGGAAACGATGCTTGAACAAGAAATTGCAGCGGGTTTTATACGATTCAATGCAACCATCCGTTCAAGTTCTTCATCCAATTCGATTCCTTATTTCTTAGCCTACAAGTTCAAACTGTTATTTGCGAAAAGAAGAAAGTGATGGTTTAGTTGGAAATGATTGTTTTACGGTGGACGATTTTTCTTTTCCTGCTTCTTATACTCACGGTTTATATTCTTTACCAGAAAATTGTCCATGGGCCTACTATTCCAATTTTGTGTCTCGACCAAAAGATCAAAAATTACCATTTTCCATTCACAGAACTTTCGAAAAAATTCGTGAATTTTCTATTAAATTGTTTCACGAAAATATGCTTAACACATGTCCACCTACTCCAATATTTTTGATGTGCCAACACTGCCTAATCCTTTTGATGATGCTGTTTACCTTTGAATGTCCTGAAGCGTGATCGCAACATCTTTGGCATTTGAGGCCATGTCGTCTTCATTCTATTTTGTAGGACTAATAGTTAAAGGTACACTTTATGAGTGTGAAAATCAATTCCTTCTATCCACAATACTTGTTTTTTCTTTTTCACTGGGAATATAAAGGCAGAGTGGTGCCAAAAACTTTTTTATGCCAAAGTGGAAGTACCTTATAGCATAATTATTTGCAGCTTTGCACAAGGCTGCCATGTGCACCCTGCTAAGTTCTAGAGTTCTAAGAGAGAGACTTTCACGAAAAGAATTGAATTAAAATCATTCGGTAACGCTTGCACTTTGTAATAATGGTTAACCATTAAAATGGATATAGGAAAGTAGCGATCGAGTGTAGTCGAATTCCAATCACCGATGACAAATCACGGATGAAAGATGCACAGACGGACGGACGGACATAAAGTAGCTATTGCTACTTAATAACGTGTAGTGATATGTAGCAAACTGTACTGAAGTGCTACAGTTCGCTACACTTGTAGTACAGCGAACTGTAGTGAAGTGTAGCGAACTGTAGTGAAGTGTAGCGAGCTGTAGCGAAGTGTAACGAACTTTAGTGAAGAGTAACGAACTTTCGTGAAGTGTAACGAACTTTCGTGAAGTGTAACGAACTTTAGTGAAGTGTAACGAACTTAAGTGAAGTGTAACGAACTTTAGTGAAGTGTAACGAACTTTAGTGAAGTGTAACGAACTTTAGTGAAGTGTAACGAACTTTAGTGAAGTGTAACGAACTTTAGTGAAGTGTAGCGAACCGTAGTACAATGTAGCGTACTGTATTGAGGTGAAATGCAGTGACGTGCATCTAGGTGCAGTGACGTGCATCTAGGTGCAGTGACGTGCATCTAGGTGCAGTGACGTGCATCTAGGTGCAGTGACGTGCATCTAGGTGCAGTGACGTGCATCTAGGTGCAGTGACGTGCATCTAGGTGCAGTGACGTGCATCTAGGTGCAGTGACGTGCACCTAGGTGCAGTGACGTGCACCTAGGTGCAGTGACGTGCACCTAGGTGCAGTGACGTGCATCTAGGTGCAGTGACGTGCATCTAGGTGCAGTGACGTGCATCTAGGTGCAGTGACGTGCAGCTAGGTGCAGTGACGTGCATCTAGGTGCAGTGATGTGCATCTAGGTGCAGTGATGTGCATTTAGGTGCAGTGATGTGCATCTAGGTGCAGTGATGTGCATCTAGGTGCAGTGGTGTCCATCTAGGTGCAGTGACGTGCATCTAGGTACAGTGATTTGCAGCTAGGTGAAGTGAGATGTAGTGGACAGACGGACGGACAGGAAGGGTGAAGACATAAAGTAGCTGTCGCTATCATCGCTACCAGGCTGCCATCGCCATTCCCAGCGCTAGAACTCAAGGAAACAGACTGATATCCAAACTAAAAGTATATTGTACTTCTCATCAGCTCAACTTTTGAATGATAGTGTTTCAGCTTGAAATGCAGACCTCAACTACTCGCATGTTTCCTCAAAAGATCATACGCCAGATGTGGAAAATTCAAAAAATTTCGTGAAGTAGCCAAAAGATCAATCTACTCCATAGACCCTTTATGTGCTTTACACCTTCTTTGGACAACATAGAAAAACATTGCTACAAAATAGTGGGAAACTTATCCTTGTCATATCGTTCTTCGTTTTCGGTATTTTGTGTTCCGATCCTCATGATTTTACAAACTAAGAATTCCTAACTTTGCAGTTATCAGTTTCGACGCTATGAAAGTAGAGACAATTCTTAATAATGTCATGAAAATCATCAGTGATCACCGACATTTAAACACTTTTCCAAGAATTATAACTTTATTCTTTCTGTTTTTATGTTCACGCGAATGAAATTCTTAATCTTACGGAACTAGTAATAAATAAATAAATTAAATAAATAAATAATTAAAGGAACATCCATAAATCCTATCATCAAGTCAAAATGAGTCACACATATTAAAAGTATGTAGGAAAAGGCGGTGACAATGGGTAGACCTCTGCGCCGCTGCCAGTCGCTTTGACAACTCCAGCCGGCAAACTGTAAATCAAACAAAATTTTTAGGACTGGCGTCGACGTTGGTGAGTTGTGAGGTTGAGGAACATCCATGCGTTTACTGCTACGGAAGCCGGCGTCCAATTTCAACGCATATGAAATTTCATGTTAAAGCGAGTTATCAACTTCATTTTTTGGTACAGGCTGATAGAAATTTTGCAATTAAAATGGAATTTTTGGAATTAAATAGAATTTCTGGAATTATTGGAATTTCAGTGGAGTTTCGATAGAATTTTTGGAATTTCTGAACTCCGGAATTTCGATGAAATTTTTGGAATTTCGATGGAATTTTTCGAATTTCTATGGAAATTCTGTGGAATTTCTTGAATTTTTCGAATTTCTGGAATTTTCGAACTTCCGAATTTCGGAAATTTTGTGGAATTTTTGGAATGTTTTTATGTAATTGGAATTTTTGGTACGTGTTAAAGTGTCTAATATTTGTCTGGATCACAAGGGATGAAAATACAAAAATTCAACCCTGTAAGATAATTGTTGTGTGCGCCGAAGGCAAGGGCTACAATCGCACAGGTTGAAGTTTTATACGTCATCTCTTGTGATTCACGTAATTTTTCATCACGACATCAGCGGATTTCGCAGTTTTTCACTTCGCAAATACAAATTTTCAGCAACAATTCAAACACTCATACACTTATCTTGTATACATCAGTTACTTGCAGCTCTCTTTTGAGAACCAAAAAAAAAATCGGTCCGCTTTAGAGAACCGAAAATATTTTTTTTCGTGTTCCGCACATAACATCGGTATCGGATTTGGCAATATCACATTTTCATATGTCACATTTTCTCATTTCGTGTGAACGGTTATTACTGTGTAATTAGTATAAGACTAATAGTATAAGTATGCAATTTCGTCATAAAATTTTGACATCAGCCAACGCCGCACTAAAAACACGTGGATTCTTCAATCCGCTACCTTAATGGCAAAACTCTATATCGGCGCACAGGTCTACAATTTGATCAAAAAATCTCAAAAAACGAGAACGTATTTTATGGATGCTCGCTAACTGAGATGTGAGATTTGGGAACGCTCATAAATTACACAATATGGAAACTGACATCCATTTATCAAACTCTTACACTTCTCCAACTAATGTTGAGGAAATATTTCCTCCCCCTTTACATTACGTAATTTATGAGCGATCGCTTTGGTATGCACCTACGCAGAACTAAAGAACTAGACCTTTTCTAATGCAAAGTAAACTACTGGTATATTGTTAAACGGACGGATGGTCATGATTCCCAAATACAAATTTTCTTGAACTTCACGAATGTAATCCATAACGAAAAAGACGAGTCTGTCGTGTTTGTAATTAAGCGCGAACGCTTCACGACCGTCGATCGGAGCCATTGTACGATAAACATCTGCATTGAACATATCGTAGCTGTTCAGGATTCGGTTGGACAGAGCTCCTCGATCGTCTGGTCGAACTCCTGACCTGAACGATATTCTTTTGCCATTCCAAATATTCTGACTTTCTAGCCCTCTCAGCAAAATGGTTCCATTGAGAAAACCATTGGGTGGAAATCTTCCAGCCGATAGATTGGAAAATATTTTCAGCAGTTCCATTGGCTGGCAATTGTATTTGAAATTGTTCAATGTAACGGTTTTGTCTTCGTCGATTACACACGAACTTTTTCTGCCAACTAAAAAAAGCGGTAAGATTTCAAATCAATTTACGTTTACGACTGGAAAAAAAAAATTACAAATTAATCGTCCATAATGTTACCTCTGAATTGTGTCGATGAATGAAAGAGCAAAATTAAAACGGTACCCAAATTCCACAACAGGTTCATATTAATGTAGACTACAAACTAAAAATTTGATAATAAAAGGCGAAATATTGAAAACAGTCGAACTGAATGAAAGAACTAGAACGTTTGTTTCTACTACGCGTAAATTAGAACGATTCGTTTAACCGCACTAAGACAATAAATTAAGTTTGAAGAACGATTCTACACTTCGACAAAGGAGTTAGTGATGTTAAGTGACTAAAAGCTTTACAATATATACGTTCGAATATGTTGTTCAGGTTTCACACTTTCTCACAGCAACTGTAACCTACTTTCAACTATCTCTTTGTCGTTGCAGCTAATTTTTATCTCATAATTTACAGTAAATCCGTTGTTTGACTTATCATCTGCAAAAATTAAAATTCAATTAAAGAATTCAAATTACAGAATTCCCGCTCTTCAGTACTTTACTTCAATTAATTAACAATTAATCACGAATGTTTAAGAATGTTTAAGAGTGAAGAATTTGACTGGTTGAATTATTCGATAAATATGTTAAAGGACTGCACGTGTCTGACAGCAATTTGGATATCGCTGTCCAAGCATTAATTTCATTGTTTTTATTTTCTTTAACATATGAACATGCACAACGATGACACAAATAGGCATGTTTGTTTATTGTTAAATTTACTTGTAAAGTTAAATGCGACAAAAAATTTAAAATTATGCACAAAGCGCAGTGGGACCGTACGCAAAACTGTCTTACATTTTTGTAAGAGGAGAGCAAATGTTCATTCATGTTCCTATCACGTACACATTTGAAAGTTCCTCAGTATCCTGAACCTAAGAGATGAATCCAACGCAGAGTTCTTTAGGTACTTGCTGATCTCTCTGTGTTCATTGATTACATCTACTGACTATCCTGTAGCTACAATTTCTCTCATGGTGAGTGCTTCACACCTCCAAGAAATTCGGGGCTTCCGCTTCTTCAGCGCCATATAGTAGTCTCATTTCTCCGAGAATTTATATGATAGGGTAAATGCACCAATTATCGGCCATGTAGTAGTCTCCGGCCAGTACCAGTAATCGGCCATATTTCAAAGCGAAATGTGACCGGCAACTAGACAAACTATGATTTAGCCGGAGACTACAACATGGCGGATAAGTGGTGTATTTACCCTATCAAAAAATTCTCTAAATGTTTTTTTCTTGATTTAGAAAAACTTCAGCGGTCGTCTCTCAAAAAAATTGCCTCTGCGCGGAGAAATTTGAAGTGGAGTGTGAGAGGAGAGAGACTGTTTTTTGTATACGCATTTAAGTCCTGTAGAATCTCCCGTGATCTGATTGTTGTGGTGATTTTGTCATTATTAACACAGAGTGCTTCAAGTACGGTTTGCATTTACTTTAATGCTCATTGATCTGACTAGACTACGAACTGATTACTTTCTCGATGCTCAGTGCTCATTTTTGGGAAGCCGAAGGACCGGAGTGGGTCGACTCACAGCTTTAGCGTGTCGACCCACACCTGACCCACAGAAATCGTTTTATTGTGCGTTCTAAAACTGTGGGTCAGGTGTGGGTCGACCCACTCCGATCCTTATTTCCCGCCTTTCCATCAATTTTTTTTTTCGAAAAGTTTTTAGGAAATTTGGGAAATAGATTTTCCAAAAATAGGTACTGTCGACTGAGAAAAGTTTGTCTGAAAGTCTCACTCATAACACCTCATCTAAAAAAACAGTAATGTCACAAATACCTCAGTTCAGTACTTTTAGTTTGGGCGTCATTCCGCTTCAATGATCTCTGGAGGGAAGAATATAGAAGGTAACCTGGTGGGGCGAGAGGTAGAGTGCTCTTATTCTACAGCCAAGAATTATTTTGAAAATTTTGAATTCTCAAAAAAATTTTCACAAAATTCTGAAGAAAATTTTCACAAAAATTCTCAAAGTTAGTCCCTGGCTACAGCCTATTGTCAAATTGGAAATCTCGGGACTACAATGATTCGCTCTTTCTAAATGTTTTTCTACAAGTTTGGATTGCTATGTCCTATTTATGATCCGTACGATGAAGAAAATGGATTTGATTATTGCTTGGTTAATGGTTTAAACAGTAATGAGCCGTAACACAAGTTTCAACGACCGAAGAAATTAAGCTGTTGACTAAAGAACTGTACAGAGAGTACCCACTTGCGTCGTACCCCTCTGAACATATGTTTTTCGGATTCTATATGTAATATTTTCGACAAAAATGCAAAATAAACCATTAAAACGGTTATAAAAATCGGAATATTTAAATTCAACATTTTTAGTTAATAAATGTTGCCTCTATTACCTTCTCAGCGTGTTAACATGTTACAATGTTGCCTTGTGTTAATCTCGTTGTCTCGTAACCTCATTACCTCGTTTACCTTGTTTGACTTGTTACTTTGTGTCATAATATTGTTGCGTAAAATTATTCTTTTGTCAATATATGCGTCATGCTTATGGATTCTATGGGAAAATGTCCTAGGCCCCGGTAATAAAAAAGGTCGAAAAACCTTTTGAAGTTGAGAGTGACGCAAGTCTTTTTATCAATTTGCAAAAATTCTGATGTCAAAGGAGCAGACTGAGATTTTTGAATTACCAATATGTTCACAAGAGTATGAACACTTTGACACAAGCAATCATGCACAAACTTGAAATTGTCATGAAAGGATGTAGACCCCTAAGATCTATAAATGGCCCATAAAATTTTGTAAAAAAACTTTTGCATTTGATTGTATTTCCGATTTTACACAATCTGAGTGATTTTCAGGCTAAAAGAATTTTTGCAATTTCCTAGACAAAATCCGACATAGAAAGCTTAAGGGCCCACATCCTTTACACTCGCTATTAAGTTGTTTCCAGGGAGGCTCGTTACAGGTCAGGTGACGCCCGACTTGGACCTGAAAATAAAAATACGAATCTCATTTTTCATCTCTAATTGTCACCTAGCCGTATGTGAACAATTTTGATTTTGTATGCTCACACCGACCTGATTTTACCTGACAATAATAATAATATCACAAGAAAAACCCTTTACAAAAGGAAAACGTGACGCAAGTCCTTGTTTTTTCTTCCAAAACAACTGATATCAATTGAGGTGACGCTTCGGAACGCAAAAAATTCTTTTGAAATATTTTCAAAAAATGCGTCACAAATGCCAAACCGAGGCGTGATTGGCTAAAAAGATCGATGCAACTTATTCTACAACATACCGACACTTTTTTTTTAGTCGCTGCCACTATTGGTCGCCATTTTGACGATCACGCCCAACCGCACAGCTTTCGCTTTGCACCAAAAAAGTTTTTTTTTCATACAAATGGCCCTGGAAGTAACGATGCAACTAACTTACTAACGTATGATGTGACTTTTGTTTCTATGAAAGAGCACATTTTGTATGAAAAATGACCATCATCTAAGGACCATGATCGATGCTCCCCCTACTCCCAGGTCGAAATTCGACTGGTTACAAACGTCGTGGTAAACGGGTCTAGAGTAAAACTTAACCGATTTTCAAAAAACTTTTGTTCCCTGAAAGGCCGTTTGTGATTTTTGGTCTTTTGTACATAACTCAAGTAAATCCTTTACGATTTTCATGAATTTATTTTGTTTGAAAGATCTGGGCATGGACGACAATTGATAGAAGAAACTTTTTTGATTTTGAGCCCTTGGGCTTAGCTAGAACTGAGTTTCTACTAGGGCCCAACGTGTTTATTTCCATAAATCAAGTAAATCCTAACCGATTTTGTTGATTCCCTTTCTATTTAAGATTGATTTTGCGAAAACTTCGAACGATTTTTTCCCGATGAATGGGTCATTCGATTCCTTGTTCTATAGTAAGGAAAGTAATTTCTCATTTTTGGAAAATTTGATATCTCGCGGGAGTTATGGTGTGCTCAGTAAGTGCATGTCAGGGGGTAGTAAAAATGGTTTTTTGGATATAACTCGTGTAAAACGAAATGAAATCAAACGAAATTTTATGGGATAGTAAGCCCCAATGATACAAAGGTTTTTCATCATTGGATTTCTTGGAGCCTTCCCTCACTCCTGAGTTGTTAGTCATTTTAGGTGAAAAGTTCGGAAACGCTTTACTGCTTGAAGCAGCGATGAACCGAAAAACTGAGTATGGGGTGTTCTAGTATACTACCCCTACTATAAGACCATGCAAAGACTTCCCTGGTTTAAGGCTGTTGCACCGGTCTGGAACAACTTTTGTACGAAAGGTCAATTTTCGACACTTTTTCTTAACTATTTTCAGCTGAAGAAGTCTGTATAACTGCCCTGAAACAGCATCCATGCGAAAAGGAGCTGTTCACAAGTTACGGTGTACTCGACGGAAGGGGGGGGGGGGGTGGTTACCAAAGAAAGCGGGAAGATGTTGAGTTTTATATAGAAATGTAGAACGTTTTTATTACTTTTTCTATTTTCAATTTTGTGCTTTCGGAAGAGTTTTTTATTCCGTTGCTTCGGACGGGATTTTCAATATTGCCCTCTCGGCAATTTCCAATACAACTTAATGTGGACATAAGGCAATATTTACTTAAATACGTTCGATTCTTTTCGTAACATAAACCCTGTTTGCCACATCTATTCTGATAAATACGGGTCCCTTGTGAATGTTTTTGCATGATCTGGATGCTGTTTCAGTTGAAAGCCTTTAATTCGGTGGTGATGTATGTTTAAGGAAAGCGAAAGTATGATAGTATTGGGTCTGTGGTTGATCGATTTTTTGGTATGGGTCTTTTGGACCACTTTCAGTTCGGAGCAATGAGTTTTCTTTACAAGCTGATTGGGAATCGGAGTCCGAGATATTTATATGAACTGATCGAGTGTAGTTACACAAAAGGCTTTTTTTCCGAGGGTGAATGATGATGGATTTTTGTTTGCTCGTGGTATAGTGGACTGGAATGCACTGTCAATTGATTTGATATGAATTGAATGAATCTCTTAAAGCAAAAATGTTTCACTGAGAAGTCAAGTCAAAGGAAAACAATGCTTGGAATTGAAAGAATGTTTTCACATGATGATCCATGTGTTTCTTTCGTTGCCATTTCGTTGATGACACATGTTTTCATGAAATTTGTAATTTTGAGACACACATTTGAGTCGACATATTTTGCACCTCATTTTGTCACAAGTGTTCTGTTTTTTTGATCACATATGTTTCACAGATGCGTAACACATGCTGTAAATCTGTTCGCAAATATAGGAATAAACGAAGAGCTAAAGCTTCACTTTTTTCCAATTATTTTCGGGTAAAGAGATAATGAAAACTGTCGATATGTGACTCAACTAGTAGGCGCAGACGTGTAAAGAATGAAAGCATTTGCGAATAGTCATTAAGAGTGATATCGCGAAAACGTCAACCAACATTTGAAAATTTTTTAACAAGCCATCGCCGATCGAGGCGAGTGTTATCTCCTGGAATCGTGGGTCCTAGAGGAGAAATATATATCTCCGATTTTTTTTAAATCATATTTTCGGACTTAGAGGTCGTCAACCACAAGGGGTCGAAAAACCGTGTTTTTCTTCTAACTCAAGTACAGTCAGCAAAATTAACAGAACTGCACATTTTGTGTTTAGTAAAAACTCACAAAACAGAGTGAAAGAAAACTGTGGCCTAGCCACTAAAAAATATCTATAACATAATTCCTCCAAAATGTCATGTTTAAGGAAATGGGAATTAATTTTCTAAAGAACCCACTCTTGGTAGACACTGAAGTAGGATTTTTTCAACTAAAACCCTCAAGCAAATCGTCGATTTACCTGAAAATGAAAGATTATGAGTCCCTGAATGTTTTCCATGAGCATTACGAGATTTTTTGTCACTATCTAGATCTAATTGCTTCACGATTGTATGATCCTCGTGAAGCATTTCGATATCAGACACTATGCACACTGAAGCAGAAATTAACCCCAATCGCTTGTGGGAACCTTAAGCTGTCCAACGGATCCAAATTCTCACGCATTCGCGAGAAAAAACGACAGCGCTTATAAACGAACTTTTATTCCGTAGGGTGTCACAATCCGTGGCGAGGCAACGTAACGATAACCATATTTACTAAAAATACTGTAACGAGCCGAAGCCGAGTAGGACCAACTCCCGAACGTGTCCCAAAAAATTCCACTTTCATCACGAGTTACCAACAAAGTTTTTTGCTGCGTTATGATCATAATGAGACGAAATCACACAAACGAACATAAAGAAATCATTCTACAACAATTCCATGAACACTCGACTGCAGCCGAAATAGTAACTTTCGATACTACCATCGATAAAATACCATCTTGCGATTCGTGTATCCAACGAAGTTTTTCGTAAGTATGCAATTTCGTTCTTTATTTTCTCGCACTAGTGCGAAAAAGTTATATTATGGAAATCCTCTCTCGTACTGCTTCATATACACTGAGTTACGAAAAGTACTTACACTAACAAAAACTTTAATCCTTCGATCGTTCTTGTCGTAACGAAAAACGTCGAGCATTAGGAGCATTAGGTTATTTTTATCCGTGCGGGTTTAACCTTATTTCCTCGCTCCGCTCTGGCCGAAAACTTTTGCTCTTGTTGGAATTCATAATTTTCTCCCCTCGGGTAACAATGTTCGCTCGAGTTAGAATTCAATTTGGCGTTCACAACAGTTTTCATCGGGCAATAGTACCCACTTTTCGGTAGCGGCCTCTATTTATTTTGTAACTAAATATCATCTGTCGATGACCCAGACTGAAAAAAATAGGAATTATCACCCAGGGAATTATCTCACAGGAATTATCGCCCAGAGAAACTGGAATTGTCACCCGGGGAATTATCACTCGGGATGGCATTATCCTTATCATTCCTTATACAAAATGGCATTTTCCTTATACAGAAAAGCATTTTCCTTATATAAATTGAACTGATAATTCCTTGTAATATGATGATTCCAAAGAAATACGTGCCGGTAAAACACATTGATGGGGCGAGCCGGCATTCTAAGCCCTACTAGTTTCCGCACCTAGTGCATCATAGATAGGCGATGGAATCAGTTATTTGTTGAACCACATTTGCCCGATGCAAAACTGATGCGAGCTATAATCTATCCATTTATCGGTTTTCAGTTTTCATCTATCGGATTTTTTGGTAAAAAATGTTAGTAATAACACTTTCTTTGCACTAAATTCTGGCTTATGTGGGGTTTAGGATTTTTTCTAAGCATAAATTGTTGGATTCAGAAATGAGTACCAGACTATAATTTCGTTGTTGATTTGACTTTTTAGAACAGTTTATCACAAAACTTTCAAGTGCCATCCCCTTTTTTACAAAATCTGTGTTTTCACAAGTCATTTCGTACCTGAAGGTCCACATTTTCTCGTTAAAACGACTTACCTTAAGGGATAGCTGTGTTGATAGCTGCGTCGAATTGAAGAGTCTTTCATTAATGCAATCATCCAAGTAAATGCTACGAATTGTGATTTACGACTGCCACAATCTCGTAATTCATATATCAGGGACCTTCGTAAGAAGTTTTGTCAGCAGTTTCTGATTCAAGTGGTTCCGGTTTTATCGTTGAGAAAGTCGCGAAAGAGGGAATTATGAAATGTTTTCCTATACGACAGAAAATACACACCAAGGTGTCAAATGCTGTGGATCTTAGAGAAGCTTAGAGAAATGTTTTTGCCAAGTTTCTAATCCCCTACAAGTTTCTCCGCAAGAGAACTCTAATTGATTCTAAAGTCATAATACTGATGCCAATTAAGACGAACGTTTTCGCCCGAGGGGTTGATAAACGCGACTTCCATTCGACCACGTTTTTTTTTTGGTAAAAGTCACCTTTAGGGTGTTGGTGCGGAAGGGATGCAGGGGAGGTGGGAGTGTTGGGGATCGATCATCCCCAAACAAATAATATGTAATTAGCATGTGGCGCTCACTTTAGGGTTAGTAGTGGGAGATCTTTAAAGTTATGACAAAATATGCATAACTGGGGGGTTGAGGAGCTCAAATGCATCGCCACAATTGGTTAAAAATGCATTTTATAGCATTGTAGATTCAATGTGTTTTAGTACGTTCATCAAGAACGACAAACCGAGAGATCGCATTTCAGTATGGTAAACGGCCCTTTACAGGGGATACACGTAAGCAAGCTTCCCGTGACGTGTCCTGGGTAAGTCCACACTTAGCGGATGCTTATGAAATTAAAGCGCTAGAATTCGGAATTATTCTTACGTTATATTTACATAATCGAAGCGCTAAAATCAAAAGTGGAATTCCATGGTTACTTCACATTTCCACAGTTATCAACTACATATTACTGTTGGCGCACCAACCCCCTAAAGTAGACTTTTACCTTTGTTTTTTGTCGGCTTTTTCCGTTTATCCACCACTCATTTTCTCTCTAGGATTTAGTTGACCCGGATCTCATTTTGAGACCAGCAGGAACAATATTTTAGAACTCCCAAAAAATTGGCCCAGCTGTCGACTGAGTCCGTCAGATGGCAATGAAAACGCTCTGTCAATTTTGATTTTTAACATTTTGTATTCACGCATTGTTGTCGAAAATATTGATTTTGATCTTTCAAGTCATAATGAAATGTTCATTCTATTTCCTTTAATCTCAAGATATGTTTTTTTGATGTATTACATTTACTCATATAG
Organism: Pseudolycoriella hygida; assembly: GCA_029228625.1. Taxonomy (NCBI): domain Eukaryota; kingdom Metazoa; phylum Arthropoda; class Insecta; order Diptera; family Sciaridae; genus Pseudolycoriella; species Pseudolycoriella hygida. Next base: position 35,037 of record WJQU01002987.1, read on the forward strand.
ATTTTACAAATTATACACTAAACATAGTCTCCATTTAAATAGAATTTTATTTTCTGTCTTTTTAATTTCCATTTTTAAAAATAGTTAATTTCACATTTACATTTTAATTAAATAAGTTGATTATATAAATTTCATTTACTTTTCTTGTCTCATTAATTACACATCAAAGGAAGAGTTTGAGTCTTATAATATAAGAACTTCGTTTGATATGAACACGAGCCGTAGAAACAAGAGTTTCACTCGCCTGAGGTTGATAACGCGAAACTTTTATGTTTTTTATAGTCTCAACCAATTTCACTCATGCGTATTCCTCTTTCTCCACTCATTCTTTATCAACCTAAAACGTTTTGCTTAACAACCGATTATTTAGCAATCCAACAAAAATATTTGCAAAAATTCAATCGAGGTGAATGTGAGCGTCGCGGCGCTCATGCTGGGGCCAACGCGTCAAACCTCTTTGCTTAGAAATTTTTAAGTTTTCCAAGCTTACAGATGACTTCATTTGCAAAGCAGTCTGGTTTTGGCAGATTTTATATGAAAGAAGTGTCAAAATCTTCACCATTGAAACTCATTGACTCTCGCACTTGTGAATAAACTTTTAATGAAAACAAAGCGCCTCTCTCATATATGTGGAACGTAGAACAATGCGAAATGTAGAACAATGTGGAACGTAAAACAATGTGGAATGTTGTGGAACATAAACAGCTGAAGAAGCTAAACGTTGTAAGTATTTTGCGATGAATGTATTTGGCTTTTTATACGTTCCTCTGTTTTAAATTATTAGAAATGCAAATTTTGTACGTAGAGTGAATCATTTGAGTCTGTTGTCATATGTTACAGGTCTGTGGTTCTCTCACTCATCGGGGTAGCTCAAGAAAGAGAAAAGCTTAATAGGCTCTCCTGTTACACATGAATGGCACCTGTATAACACTATTAGGGTTGAATATATCGATTTTTTTTTGTTTGACGTTTAAAACGTCACTTTGACAGTTGAAATTGACCAGGTTTTGCTTCCAACACACTCATTTATTGAATCGTTTCTCATTTAATTAGTTAAACTAAATTACTCGCATTACCGACAAGTTAACTGCATTGCCTATGTAAATCGATTGTAACACGCGTGCGAAGGGTTGCGGTTTCCAAAGGCAAAGTACCGTAATCGCACAAGTGTTACAATCGATTCACATAGTCAATTCAGTTAAATTTTATGCATCAAAAGTATGAGCGGTATGTTGAGAAAATCGAAATAAAAGTTTCATTGGTTTGTTTTGAAAACAACCCGCCCCTCCATGTTTTTTCGACAAATCCAGTATATAAACTGTTATTCTTATTTAGTGTTTATATACGATTTGTCAAAAACTATTACGTTATTTTTCGTATACCGCATGTATATATTTACAGTGTAACACAATAATACCGCTCACTATTTTTTAAGTAAAATCGTCAAGCATTAAAAGGTGAAAATATTTCTTTTATTTCACCAGTTCTGGCTTATCCCGACCACTGATCAGGCATTTTGTTCATGGAGCAAAAGTGGACTTCTTCCCTCTTTAAGAAGTTGTATAAACTTTAGGAAAAATTGAGGTTTCAATCCAACGAAACGAGCATTTTTAAACCCTAATTCTACAAAAGATTACAACGGACTAAGTGGGCTCTCCACTACAGTCTCTAGTGTCAAGACTTCGGGCTATTTTTCAGTAATTTTAAAAACTGGCAATCAAAGGAGCTCCCAAATAATACTTTTCCTTCACTACTCGAACAGATGGCTTAACACAGAATCGTGTCTCATTCCCAATTCACTACGCTTGTCAAGAATAGAATGGGAGATGAAAATGTACCAAGATCATCAGTCAATCATTGACTGATGGACTTTGGTAGATTTTCATCTGTTGGAACCAAAAGTAGGTCTTTTCCTGTCAAAGTGACGTTTTATTGTTTTGTTTTCGTTTGACGTTTAAAACGTCACTTTAACAGAGGGAAAAGACCTACTTTTGATCCCAACAGTCTCAATTATAACATGAAACAAAAGCGAAATCCGTGGTTTTTATCTTCCTTTCCCTTTCCCACTCTATTCGAGAAAGTTCCATTCCCTACGAGATAGTACGGCCTTATAGGACCAGAACTTAACAACCCAGGAATAGACAAAGAGTCAATAAAACTTAGAACTTCAAAGAAAATAAAATCGGTCAAAACAGTCGCCTGTGCGCTCCTTCAATCATCTACATGTTCTAAAAACTGACTCATTAGTCCAAAACCGAGTCTGCCAATATCTCAATATCTCAATCGCTATGTGAGAGAGCGCTGAAGAAGTGGGTTGAAGGTCAAACACGCAGAAGTATGGAAAGCGTATGAAGGAGGAATACAGGCGAGATTCTCCTCCCGGCATGGAAATCTTTCCAAAGAAATGGTCAAAAGAAGAGAGTCATCCCAACGATAACCTGTGCCTTTAAAAAGTTCCTATGGAAAATGAAGCTTTCCAGCACGTTTAAATGGAAGATGAGACGAGATTGCAACAAATCGGTTTATGTGATTTAAATCACGGGAAAAGAAACAAAGGATCAGAAGATCTGTGTTTAATGATCGGACAAGATCATCTCAAAGTGTTCGAGTCGTGTAGCTTATCGGTAAACAGGTCATTCAAAGTACCGTTAACCTAAGTATAATAAAGAGACCAGAGAGGTGATATATAAGCTGGGACACTAGGATATTGAGATTGGGACATGTCCCAGTCGCAATATCCTAGTGTCCCAGCGTATATATCACCTGTCTGAGAGAGACTAATGGCACCCAGTGCCGTCGCAATTTCGATTGTTAAGTGGCTAAAGGCTTCGTTACTAGGCACAAAATTCATATCAAAATAAGCTCTAAGGTCGAGAGGTACTTTATTGAGGAAGAACCCAATTTATTTAATAATTTCATTGTTTTTAATGTTTTTTTTTATAAACTCTCGCTTTACGTCTTTCTTCTCCTTCTACTTCTTCTACAACAATCTTTCATTCCGTACCGTTAAACGTCTCTATTTCTTAATACTTTATGAAAAAATAAAACTAACGAACAGTAATGGTCATGTCTGCGTCAAATATGATTTGTTGGCATAAAATTGCCTAACTTTTTTTTTCAAAGATCTTTTATACATTTTCAATTTTTTCTCAATTAAATTAAAAATTACTTTTAATATTTTGTATTTGCATCAATTATTAAATATATAATTTAAATATACTTTTCATAATATCTATGTTTTGATTAACTTTTTCTTCCATCAAGATTAAATTAATAAATTTGTAAATGTTTGTCACACGAAAGAGATTTTCTGAATTTCCTGTCTTTTCTTTTATTTCTAACTTTATTCTTATGCACACTAGAAGGAGGATGGGTTTATAAATTGTTAATCTAAAAAAAAGTTAAACATTTCATTTGTCATCACTAAATTGAAAGACTGGGTTTTTGGCGACGTTACATAAAAAAACTATTTTTTGCTTAGACAGCAGATACTTGGGCGTCCTCATCGTCTGAAAGAAAACGTAATTATTAACAAACGCATACAAAAATGTCTCTTGGAAATTCAGTGAGTTACATTGACCTCACACCACGGAATTTTCAACTGCTGAATAGTTTAAGTTAACTTACCATCCTCCTCTCTCGGTTCAGTGAAAAAGTATTCTGTGGTCGGTAAGGTAACACCTTCATGACTATGTGCCCGTCCAATTCGATGCAATCTAGCCATTTGTGCAGCAACACTATATGCTGGAGGATGACGTGGTACTTTTGAGTTTTGGGGAGGTGCCATTAGCCCTGGCCCTACAGTACAAAAATATCATGAATTAGTCTCTCAATTTAACACACAGACAATTTGGTGACTGTCACGTGTCGGTTCGTGTATTGTCTCGGTAGTGTATTTGTTGAACGTGAACATGAAATCGTTTGTAATAAGCGCTTGTGATCACCAAAAAACACTAAACATTCGTAAGTGTCGTTGAATCTGTATCGTAATTTTGTTTAGCACAACTGTCAAAGTATAGTGGATTCAATTCGCTATACTTTTACAGATGTGTGTACTGTGTACTTTTGCACTGATTGTGTAATAAGAACTTTGTTAGGAAACATTTCGAGTTTTTGAATTAGATTGCATGATCCCTACCGCTTCCTTAAAGCAAAGTGCTTCCATTTTAGCAAACAGTTTTTTAAGACTCAAGCATGAACTACGAAAGACAATTCTAAGACACAGATTCCAGCAACGACAATTTCTTTTCTGGCTAATTCGATCGGTACCGTCACCTAAGTAATGAATTTTATCTCCTTCACTCTTTCAATGTGATTTATATTAACATGAGACAAAACACATTCGTTCCCCCAGATGACATGGCAGCGACAATATAATGATTGCCAATGGAATTAGCCTTTTACTGATTTATCTAGGAGAGTAGCTGCCACTTTTCATGAAAGAATTGTAAAATTTAGAGTGTTAACGGAGAGTTAAAATCACCTGAGCACGTCGCAAAAATGTGAATTGTCATATTTGCGATGTTTTTTTTAACAGAATCCTGTGAAAATAACAAATTATTCATTATAGCACATGTACTGTGAGAGGATAATTGTTACACAAATAATAGATGAATTAGAATTCAAAAAAATTGAGATCGAAGGTTGGAAGTTGCTCTGAAAAATCATCGCATTCCAAGTTCGTTTGCGATGTTATTTCAGAGCAAATTTGTACGTTCATACTTAACTTTTTGAACTCTAACTCATCTACTATTTGGGTAGGAGTCATCCACTCAGAGTACATGAGCTATAATTTTGAATAATTTTTTATTTACGCAGAATTCTCTTCTAAAAAAACATCGAAAATTTGACACTTCACAAATTTGCGACGTGCTCAAATTCATTACAGCATCGAAAAACCATTTTTATTAACAAAAAGGGGGTTTAACCAATGCCATTGTCCATTGTAGAACTCTCAAAAAAATTCAAAACTCCTTCCGAGTCGAAAAACAAACTTTAATTATTTTAAATTGTGTCTAAAATTCTTAAAACTATCCTTCTAAGTTTCGAGTGCTACGAAAAAAATCCATGAAGATGAGTGCGTAGCACCCGAAACTTAGTAGAATAGTTTTAAGAATTTTAGAAACAATTTAAAATAAATAAAGTTTGTTTTTCGACTCCGAAGAAGATTTGAATTTTTTTGAGACTTAAACTATAGTGTTATGAGAGAGGATTTTTGCTCAATAATGTAAACTTGTCTTGCGGAAATCCTTTGTATTTGCATCAAAATTCAGTTTCAATCCAAAATTTTGTATGAAAATATAATTGAACTTTCCGCAAGACGAGTTAAAGTTCTCTCATCATAACACTCTATAATAATAATAAAAATCCCAGTGGCACTGATTAGTCGGGAGCAGCACTATAAAGTGTCTGGTTCGACTGCCGGGGTATTACACTGAGTAACTGCCAGCTAGTGTGGATTAACCACTCTATAAACGAAAGGGAAATGTCAAAAATAAATGAATAAAAAAAATTCGAAATTCAAAGTTCGACTTTTCGAAGTATAGGAAATGTGTTTCATTGATATTGACATATTGCTCTCGAGGTCAGTTGCATTTAACTGAACCGAGGCTATACACAAAGGACGTCCTCAAATTTTTCAACACCATCTCCCCCCTTGTACGCAGCTGATACCCCCTAATTCGTACACAATCGCTGATCCCCCTAAGTAAAATTTTTAATGAAAAGATGACAAATAAAAAGCGACAACTTGTTTAAAGGAACTCATTAATGCCAAAGAAGTTGTGAGTTACTAAACAGACTCAATACAAACAACACTCTCCACGGCGAACAGCTGCAGTATCAAATTTTTCATTGAAATTCGCTAGACATGAAGGTTGTCCTAAAAGCGGTGCTTGAACAAATTGTTTATTATAAAACAGTATTTACTCGTTTTCCCACCGAAAACTTGTCATTACATGTATATGTGCACCCCAAAGAAATTATTCATTACATGCTATTCACTGCATTTAGCCCCCACCGGAAACTTCTCATTACATGTATATCTGCATGTAACGACGCGTTTTCGGTTGTGACACTCGCAAACTCATTCGTGTATTTTTAAGCAACTCGCTTTAAAAACTGTTTTTTGACTCTTGTAGTTGTATACCTCGCCTTCGGCTCGTCAAAAAACAGTTTTCAAAGCTTTTTTCTTAACAACAACCTCTTGAGTTTGGCTCGATATATAACTTCAACTTTTGTCAGTATTAGCAGGTCCTTCTTAGATTTATTGAAATTTTTTGAAAATGTACGCTTCGTATTGGGGAAAGACGAAGTCCTACATCAAACCCTGTTGATGAAGATTTGCCCCCTGTGTCTAAATAATCAACGCGTTTCGCTGCATGTCTTCCTGTTGCAACGCTATTGACCTCCATGTGTGTTTTACGAATTTCAATGATAAATTTGACTCTGCAGCTGTATTTGTGGACTGTGTGTTGTTTTCATGTGAGCTACTTAGTCTATACTAATCGGCATTTCGTTTAATTTTCCCTAAAAGTTTGAATACGATTTAAAGTTCCTCGATGGACCTAAACGTATAAAATAAACATAACCAAAGGCCGGAACGTATAAGAATAGATGCGGCAAACCGAACAGATTTTGCAAATAGGTGCGAACTTATTAGAATTGCAAATTGTTGCCAAGTTTTTCAAACTATCAGAATTCCAACGACTTACAGAAATTACCCAAGGTAATGTCGAAAACCCTCCTGAAGAACGGCAATCGTAGAAGTGGATACATTCCGGGATTAGGTAATTTTTCCTTAAAAACCTGGAACACGCATTCTCTAAAATTTTATTCTCTACAAATTTTCTTTTGGAAGCAACTTTGCAACTGCCATAGGTATAGAGATTTGAGTTATCCCTCCTGATTCTAGAAGTGACTGAATTCCACGGATTGTGACATTTTTCAGGAAAACCCTGAGATTCATGTTCACTAAAATTTCATTCTCTACAACTTTTCTTTTGGAAGCAACTTTCAAACTACCATAGTTCTGGAGACACGTGTTCTCTAAAATTTTCTTCTCTACAACTTTACCTTTGGATGCAACTTACTTTCATAGTTCTAGAGATATGTATCATCCCGCCCAATTCTGAAATACATGTTCTCTATAATTTTATTTTCTACAACTTTGCCTTTTACAGTAGAGAGAGAAATCGGCGGTGCAATCGATTGCACAAGGAAATTTTCGATCCGCAAGAGATTCGCGAAAATAAGTGATAAATCGGTGGATTCGGACGTCAAACGTGGCTGTTAACGTGTGAGAGGTGTTTTCGACGGTCAAGCTATTTATTGAAGGTTTACGAAAATACCTCGCGAATATCGTAAAAAGAGACCGACCGATTATGACGTCACTGACGGTGTGACAGCCTGAAGTGATTTTATTCTTTTTTCTCGCTTTTTGGCTGCTTGCTAGTGTGTATGAGCAAAAGGAGACTCAATCTGAATGATCTGTGTGGATAAATTGCCGTGATGTGTGAAATAAATTTTATTCGTCTAGCCACGGAAGTGTTTCACATAGTTGTAGAATACGATCAGAACAATCACTCGTGACACAATGCTCACTTCAACACCAAAGATCAGTCAAAGGTGTTGAAGTAGTGTTTTAAAAATGTCTGACTGGTCATAGGCCTAGGCCCCAATTTGTAATGTGAAAGTCGAAGTCCAAGTAGAACTTAGCGTTTGACAGTAAATCTGCATATTGCATAGTTGAGCAAATATTGACGAAAAACCATCTGCTTTTGTATATGGCCAAGAAACTCAATTTCGTCCATTTCATTGGTCCCAATACGCAGACCACTGACCCGATTTCCACAAAAGAAATTTCCCAGTTTTCTGAGACTGAGTTTTTTAGTAGATGTATAGGACCTTTGTACTTCATACGGGTACAAAAAGCATACGTCACATAAAATTCAAACCACTCCCCCCATTTCACGCTTTGTCACGCTTCTTCATAACCCCCAACCCCCTCCCCCATACCGTGAGGACTTCCTTTATGTACGACCCCGTATGATATTGTAAAATGTTTCTCTCCTTGCAAAAATTTTGTACTCTAAGACAGTGCAATTTTGTTTTCACCACCATGAATAAGGTTCTCGCCCTAGTAGATTTAAAATCAGTCCTAGTGACGTAAATAAAACATTGATACACAACTATCATGCCCGTCAATATGTACACTGATCCAGACAATTACGTCAACTAACTACATAGACTTACGATTCGTTTCGTGGAAAAGCTATTAAAAACGAAGCACTGGAACTTACCGTTTGGACGACTGGAAGGAAGGTATATAGACGTTGGTACAACAAATGCTGTATGGCCGATTCCACCGGCTCCAACTGATCCACCAAGAGGTGATGTAACCGGTAATATTTGTGTGGAAGAGGACGGAAATTGTTGACGGCCATGTAAATTATTTGGTGACGGCTGGGCAGTCAATGAAATTGACGAGCCGGCAAACGATGACGACGATGATGATGATGGCGAAGCTGATGATGGATGATGTGTTGTGGGCATGATTAGTGTATCTTGTACGGTATGTATGGTAGATGATGTTGGCGATGTGAGCGTTACCATTTGGGATAATGTATTAGGAAAGATACCAAGAAATGTGGGACCTGATGTTTTGTTTTTTATAATGATGTTTCGCATTTACGGAAGAAAGAGAAGAGAAAATAATATTTCAGATAGAGAAAAATTGATATCCTGTTCGTGGGTTAAGGTCACAAAATACAACATTAAAAAAGTGACATTCATATGTGAGGAAATTTTTCGATCTTCTCTAATTGGAGGTTTCTATGTGTAGGGGGAAAGTGCATCTCATGCTGATAAATTATGGAAAGAGGGGCTTTCTAAGAGTAATAATTGTTATGCTACGACAAACAAACGGTAAGGGAAAGTAGAGAATAACATAAAAACATTGTTCACATTGTCACTCAGTGTAAAACAACCATTAAATCGATTACTTTCTCGCCTTGTAAAATGTCTAAATTAGAACGTATGTTTGAAACTTGAAACCCACAGGGATGAAAAAATTGTAGATGCAAGAAGGGAGTAAGCCTCTTTCTGACGACAATAAATCCCACATCTAGGACCAAAAGCAGAGAATACAATCGCAAGTCTGAATAAAAAATGTTTCTCCCTAGTTGTGTAATAAATCTTAAATGTCTCAGGTTCGGTAAACCATTTCTCTCAATTTATCTAATCTTTCGATCGGAAGGTAATGCGTTGTTTACCCAGGTGTTCTTTTCGATGCAACCATCATTTAAGCTGGCGATCCACCAAGCGCATGTAGCGTATTTTAGAGAGATAATACAAATTTCTGAGAGAAAATGTGAAAAGTGGATTTAACAAAGTAAATATTGGATTACGTGGCATGCTGCGAAAATAATGAGCGACAGCTTTGTGACATGAGTCAAACTCACGAGCAAGCAAGCTTTAGGAAACTGTTACTTTGACAAGTTCGAGTTGTCATATCAGAGCCGAAGGCGAGGTATGCAATTACACGCGTAAAAATAACAGTTTTCAAAACTTGAAGACACAAGAGTAGTTTACGAGCTCAAAAAATTGTTTTCGGAATTACTAATTATTTCCAAAGCATCCAACGTACAATGGTTTACCACCATAGCACTATGGACCAGAATATCGAAATTTGTCTAAAAAATGCGCTAGCGAATTATAAGCAAAATGAAGTCTGAATTTCCATAGATACAGTTGGCTACCATTCAGGTTTTCAACAGTAATACAGTTAAATCAAAATTTTATATAAACGACAAATCGAACAGCTTAGAAAATATGCTAGCGAATTATAAGCAAAATGAAGCTTCATTTGCTAGCAAATTTCCGACACAAATTCCGAAATTCTGGCCCATACACTGAAAATTCTTGGATTTTCACGTTAGTTGTATGCTGCATATATATAGTGGTATGCTGTATATATTAGTTGCAAGTTGTATAATATACCCACATGCAGCATTTCGTATGCTGCATGTTGGTATATTACACAACTTGCAACTAACATATCCAACATATCACTATAGATATGCAGCATGTCACTATAGATATGCAGCATACAACTAACGTGAAAATCCAAGAATTTTCAGTGCAGTAATAGGGAAGTTTTATATAAGAAAGTTGAACTTTATTCTCTTGTGTTTGATTGACATATCCTTCACGTAATGATTTATTTCCGCTAGAGGCCAACCGCTATGTAATGGTCAACTTCCTCAAGGGGGAGGCAGTAAAAAATCTAAACTCGTCTGAAGGTGGTAACCATCACAGAAAAAATGGCACGTACATTAAAAAAACGTTAAGATATCTCCTATTTTCCCTCTCACATATGTAAATAATGTTTTGAACCCTTTCAAAAGAACATGAATTTAATTTAAGTTTGTTAAGTCAGTTAAAGCTATTCATACTTTACTCGCCAACCTACTCTTTGACTGCTAAAAGTTTTCTTTTATCAAAAACTTCATGCGGGTAAAGATTTCGCTTTGTCTGATACATATTGACTTCAGAGGATGAGTATATTTAATGCATCATCTCAATAACGTATGCTCACTTTCACAACTCAAACTACAACAAATAAAATATCCTGCAAACTTACCGTGCATAGTTGAGTGTCGTCGTTGTTGCAATATGGGCGATGGTAAATTATGCACAATTGACGATGCAACGTGGTATATACCACTTTCTGAGCAATTGGAATGAGTATCAGCTTGTATGCACGAACCGTGACCACTATCGCTGGATGTGACTGAGCCTGAACGAACACACAGGTTTTGGTTGGGAAATGGTTTTTGATAAACGATTTTATGACGAAATCGATTTGGGGATAACCGATAAAGAGGTAAATAATGACACGGTAAAGACACAATACACTTTGACAAAACCAAGGTTACGTCAAGGTTACGAAACTAAAAAGAAATGGAATGGTACGACAGCGGAATGTAAGAGACCGGGAAGAGCTCGTATCATAAACAATAGGGACACTTAAAGTCAAATGTAAAAAACAAAACATCGTTTTTGGAAATTATTTTGGGCACTGACACATGGAAAGTCTCTAAAGTTGTGTTAAACTTATGATAGTGCCACATAACTACAATTAAAAAAACCATATCCCGTAATATACGTATTGTGTGTACTTGCGTCTTATTTGTTTTTACCAGTTAGTCCCCTTTGTGCTAACAAATTGTTGTTCTAATGGTGACGAGACATTTCTTCACAGGAGGGGAAAATTTTTTCGCCGGTGAATACCCAGTACAAAATCCCCACTGGGGCTCCCACAAAAATATCCCGTATATTGCTCAGTAGCAAGAAAATATCCCTTCGATATAACATTAGGGATATTTTCCTCTGTGAGATATTTTTTTTCTCTTGCGATTGTTTTTCTCCGGCGAGAGTTATTGTCGTATGATCAGTCGCAAGAAAATATCCCTTGGATATCACACTAGGGATATTTTTCTCTGTGATATTTTTTTTCAGAAGGAATTATTTTCCTCCTGTAATAGTTATTGTCGAAGGTGATACTTAATTTCCGATTGATAATCCCCTTTGCGGGTGAGGCGATCGTCCCGGAGAAATGTCACATCACCGGTTCCACTCTATCCGGCTCAGATACTATGGGTTAACCATGCACTCAATAAACCGTGAATGGATACTGTGTTTTTGTGCGGAAAGAATTGCAATTTTATTTTCCATCGATAAAGAAGTACGAGCTAACACGGTAATTATGTGCAGAAAACTCGCCAAACCAGTGCCGTAGCAAGAAAATATTGTCGTTAGGGTAGCAGTTTATTTTCACAATAATGTATCCATGTCTAAAAAGACGTTATTTGAAATAAAAAGTGGGAGGGGGGCACTTGGAAGTTAAGGAAGTTTTGAGGTAAAAACACACTCCGAACTGTTATAAACTGTTCGAAAAAATCAACACCCAAATTTTCGGATAGTTTATAACAGTTCAAAGAGTGTTTTTGCCTCATTACTTTGTTAACTTCGAAGTGTTTCCTCCCACATTTTATTTCAGATAACGTCTTTTTAGGCAAGGATGCATCATCATGAGACACTCTGAACTGTTATAAACTGTTCGAAAAAAATCAACACTAACATTTTCGAATAGTTTATAACAGTTCGAAGAGGGTTCTTGCCTCATAATTTTCTTAACTTCCAAGTGCCCTCCACTTTTTATTTCTAATAATGTCTTTTTAGGCATGGATCGTGAGAATCAACTGCTAAAACACTCTGAACTGTTATGAATTGTTCGAAAAAAATCAACACTCAAATTTTCGAACAGTTTATAACAGTTCGAAGAGTATTTTTGCCTCACAATTTCCTTAACTCACAAG